>MUZC01000525.1:215029-245043 GCA_002072015.1 Radix auricularia | reverse complement strand
CTGTTTGGTTCTAAGGCTCTTTTGCAACAGCGACATATCCAGAGAAAACAGACTCTCGGGGAAAGATGTCTGTTGCATCTCTTTGGTGCAAAAGTAAATTTTTATTTGATACTTTTAGCTGTGGTTGGACTGAAGTACATCAAGAATTACCAGCTGTTTCAATCATTTTACTCTCAAAGACTGGTTTTGTAGGGTCTGAAAAGAACACATTGAAATATTATTTGTCAGTGTTTATTTTAAAATTTAAATGAATGATATTTAATTGTTTTTCAAAAGGTATAAGTTAGTATAAGAGAAAATATATATTACAATGTAATTTTTAAAAGTAGGTAAATTGAAATTAATAACTTACCTGTACAAGTTTCATCTACGTTATCGTCATCTTTCTACGATAGCTCATTATCATCAGAGTCATAACGAACGGCCCGAATATCATATGTACATCTTTATTCTTCCATAAACCATGATGGATCCATGACATTGATATTTGAATTCTACAGAAGAAAAAAAAACATTATCAAATGTAACCAACAAAAAAAAAATATATATATACATAACAATGTATTGTATATTATTGATAATCATCAAATACTTCTAATAATGCTATTTATAAAAATACTTTTTAATTTTTTTACAGATCATAAATTTGATAATTTTATAAAAGTATAAAAGGATAACATTATAAATATTAGATATTTAAAAATATTTTATGAATAAAACAATTGTAGCGCTTATAAAGATTTATTCTTTAGTAAGTTGTCATATTCCAACAAGAATAACTACAGGAAAAAAATCAACCACATAGACGCACTGTAACCATATGGTAACATACCATTTTTTTCATATATTATCAAACGATGATGACAAATGTCAAATTTAAGCTTACATTATTACTGTATAAACATTAGTTTTATCATTTATATTTTTTTAGAACAGAAATTTTCATTATTTGATACAAAAATAAACACTTGTACTTACTAGATTCAGTAGACAGTAATTTAGCCCACTGTGATCTTCTAAAAGTCGTTCTTACAAAAATACAAAACGGTCTAAGAGAAGAGTTCTCCGGGATAAAAGTTCAAAACATGTTAAAATAAAAGGGGAATCACTTTAAAAAATTTAAAACTAAGAAATTAGTAGTGAAATAATTATTATTTCGCTTTGTAACCAAACGGTCACATTGTGTAATTTAGGGTTAAGGAAAAGTGCTTGCGTCTACTAAATTAGTTTAGCACGCCGATCATTAGGGAAGGCTATTTCTGGTCTCACCAAAGCCCTGTGTTTGACGATGTCCTCAAACTGTACATTATTGATCACATAATAGAGTTTCTCTAGCCAAATCACATTGAACAGTAGCAGTATCTCACCTCCTCACGTACTCCACATGCGTAGATACCGTCATCTACATTAGCTGCATTTCCCAAGTGCAAATTTTACATTCAAAATGAATGTAGTACTCCACAAGTTTTGATTGTATCTATTGGATCACGTAAATACAGGAATATATTTTAATAACCTTTCCTTTTAATACTTTCATGTTGGTATTAAAACTTAGGTTTTTAAAAAAATGAAATAAACATCTACTATCTGCTATTGAAAAAAACACAAAAAACGCTGCCATTTTAACTTTTAACTGATGAACAATATCCTGCACGAATACATACATACCTTTTAAATATTTTCGAATTCCTATATTTTACTTAGTTGTGTTTACCATACCAAAGGAATAATAATTTTATCCAGGAAAATACTTTGAATAGAATTACATTTTTAATTTACAGGAGCAGTTGAACAAATGAGAACAGTTCCCTTGTGATCTTCCCACTTTCTGTCCTCTATTCTGAAATACTCTCCTTTCCTAATTCCCACTCTTTTAGAGGTATACAATAGGGTTTCCCATTTACTCGTTTGTTGCATGTCCTTGGCAAAACAGGATTGGATTATCAACACATCCAGGAAGCCTGAAATAATTGAATTAAAATAAAATTAATATTTTAAAATGCATCAGATTATTATAAATTTATTATTATCATTGTTTCCTTTAAGCTGCACTGTCACGCAGATATCTGACTGATGCTGTGCAGCACTATAGAATAGCCGTGCAGTACTATAGAATAGCCGTGCAGTACTATAGAATTGATGCGTAGCACTATAGAATTACAGAGCAGAAAAATGTGTCAAATATTTAACAAAAATGGGGGCTGCGGAACTTAGCACACAAGTAATTTTGGTTTGCTTAACGAGCCTTAGAGGGAACATTGGTTATTATAGTTCTTTAACGATTGTTTATACATGTATAAAACAATGTTAAGTTAAGATCACTAGATATAAAAGTGATTAAAATTAAAGAAAATGTATTTAAAAAATTTGTATCGATTAATCATCGTTAATTTTTTTAAAGTTAAAATTAATCTATAACAGCCCTAGTGGAAACATAAACAGACTCTGAGTTTTGGATTCTTACTAAGTTGATTATTTTAGTTTCTAATCCCTAGCATATTTACAGCCCAATGTTTCGTACAACTTGTAATATGGGTTTTTTTTTTTAACAAAAAAACTTCTCACATAATGTCTGTTAAAACTTATTACAAGGGTTTTTCTAATAAGAAATAAATAATTATAATTTTAATAAATAATTCCTGCTATATTGTAGTTAGAGGGGGGAATTCTACATAATTATAAATATAATATTAAGTATTATAAATGTACTTTGAAATCAAAATATGATGTCTTGATAGTCAAGTTATTTGTGCACATGTTAAGAGCCCATAGAAGGTGACCTAAAATGTTTTGTTAAGGGATTTATAATGGAGTGGAGGATTATATGCAGAATCATAGACTTAGTTTTACATTTTTATTAGTTGTGATTTTTATTCTGGGGGTTTAAATTACAAGTTATATTTTAAATTATGGCATTAAATATGAGTGCCTATTATATTTGAAAATAAACTTTACTATTTTCCTTTCCAATTATTTATTCAAATTCAAACCTATTTTGCTTCTAAATTAATTTGGTTCAGACTAGAAATATTTTAGAGAACTGTTTATTGAATTACTATGCTTAGTCTTTCAGTTAAGTTAGCTAAAGTTTATGTTTTGGCACAAAATCACCAGGCGTGATAATGTGTGGCATCCTAAGTTATAAAATATACAATAATGAGAAAGTTGTATTATAAAATTAGGCTTATGAGAATGCCTGGAATAATTTCAGGCAAGATTTTATTTGCTGACAAATTTTCAGCATTCTAAGTAAGAAAAAAAGCCTAATACAAAGACATAGCTGGATAAGGAATTTTAATGTATTTTATGTCATATTTTTAAAATCCCTTATATTAGCTTCACCGTCTCTCTCTCTCTCTTTCTCTCTCTCTCTCTCCCCCTCCCTGTCTGTCTCTCTCCTTGTCTGTCTGTCATGGTCGGTCGGGCGGAAAAACCAAAGTTAAAAATGACCCACTTCCCATGAGGCTATTGAGCTGAAATTTTGCACATAGACTCGTGCCACCTAACAATGCATTTTGTCGAAATTTCAGATCGATTGAATGTACCATAATTACATTAATGCATTTTTAGTTTATCTCTATATAAATGTATGGTAGCTGTCTGTTGTTGACATCCAATTGTTTGCTGGAGTTCAGTCTAGCCATCGGTGACCAACCCCAAACAGCAAGGGGAGTTCAGTCACTTTGTTTTTACGGGTTGTTTTTATTTAAAAACTATTGAGTGCAAAAATTAACCCAGATTATTGCTTTACTTCATCGATTTATAAATTCATATCCATAAATTGTTTATTCTTAGTAAAGCTTTACTTTTTCAAAATAATTTCTTAGTAAAGCCAAAGTTAAATAGCTATTAGGAACATTTATCCTTTAGATCGTTCAAGGTTGATAAATTGTTTGGTGTCAAATATACTTACTAAATCTGTGATTGTATTACAGTACCAAAAATAGTTCTAAAAAAACATGGAGTTTCCATGAACCTTTTGAACTTCTCATGAATCAGTGTTCTTTTATAAAGTTTTTATTACATTGGTGTTTGGTTGTAAAATTTCTCTTGTATAACACGAGAAGTGGAATGATTTTCATCATAGCTCAGTATCTGATATTATGCAACATATAACCAACACATGGAGCATTGAATTCTGAATGTTTTTATAATTGTATTTATTTATTTTAAAATAAAGATTACTGTTATTTATAATAAAGATACTTTGTAAAATTTTTCTTCTCACTGTTATGAAAGTTTTTAAAATAAATTTACAGCAGGTGACCCTTGAAAGTACAGCTAAGTCAACATGTCAACCACAACCTAGCAAATTAGCTGTAAAGGGTAAGTATTAAAGAATCTTGATAAAAAACAATATATTGATAGAAAACTAATTAAAAATGATTAATAACAATGCAGATGTGCTTGATTTTACTATGATAATTATGTTCCTACTATATCTTGTTCAATTTTTTTAAAAAAATATATTTATTTCTTGTACAAATGTTTTAGGTCAAAATGTTTGGGCATTATCTTTGGAATCTGAACGCCAGGGCCGACATGAGTTTGTGTCTCCTGATGACAAATCTCCATTGCGCCCACCAGAAAAGGTTCAGTCATCCCTTACATCGATTTGTCGACACAAAAAACATAGAAACTTATGTCAATTCTGTGATAGCGCCCCAGGTACTCCCACGGCGCCCCCTAAAAAGAAGCACTGTAGATCTTTATCCGTCCCTCCAGACGGCCCCATGGTTCTGCCAGCCCCATCAAAGGATCCAGGTGGCAAGATATGGAAGCCAATTGCTGTGATTCCAAGGAGCAACAATAACGTTCAGGACAAAGACAGGAACAATCTGCCAGCTTACACCAGTGTATCCAGTAAGTGGCTCCCTACAATAACCTCAGGTTTCAAACTTGTCCCAGTTATTCCACCACCACGAAGTGTGGACAGTGGACATTATACGACATCAGACCTCCAGACCCCACCTGGTTCACCTGTACCCAGGCCAGCCTCTGCAGCCAGTGAAACATCTTTCAGCTCCCTTGGATCTGCCTGGCTGGACTACAGCCCTATTCGGAATCGGGTACGGGTTTTGGAAAACCGCAGTCTTTCATGTGAGGATCGAATCTCCGGTTCCTCATCTACCACATCAATGCCCTGCGTGCACGGCAGCACAGATTCATCATCTGGCTGTTGCAGCAGTATTCAGGATGGCAGCAGTAGTTGCAGCAGCAGCGGGGTACCAAGGTGTCATTCCCAACCCTGTGTCCTACACCATCGCCGCTGTGCCAAAAAGCGGCGGCGTGACTGTGATAGACCAACACTTAACTTTAATAAAATGACTGAGGTGAGTTTAAGATTTATATTATCTTTGTCCCTTTGTATGAATTCTTTTTAAAAGATTTTTTAAAAAATAATTATTTATATGATGAGATCAATGTTCCCTTTAAGCTGTGCGGCCGCTCAGATATCTAACCGATGCCGCTCAGCAGTTTTGAATTACCATGCAGTAAATTTTTTAAAATATTGCACACAAAATGGATGCCGTGCAATTTTGCACACGGACTAATGAACCTTAGATGGAACATAGGATGAGACATTGTTTTTTGTGTTTCATATATGTTTTATATAACATTAATTATATTGTTCATGAATTTTTTAGTTTAAAAGAAAAGTTTTAGTTAAAAACCATACATGCAGTCCTTTAAAAAATAACTCTCCTTTTAATAGCCCAATTTCCATTCTTTGTTAATAAATGTATTCTAAATTGTAGACATTGATTTCAAGTAATACTATTAATACAAATAATATGCCAACAGGTATCAGAATTTAAATCTTGTGGTTATTATTGCCAATGTTATGTCACTGGCTCTCTGTAAGCATGGGTTTCTGAAATGTTACTTAGGCTCTAAACACCTTATAACTTGTCAAAATTAACTTTTAGAACATTTACAGTTGGTTTAAGAATAGGAAAGAAAATAAACTTAATATTTTCCACTAATTCAATTTGAATATTTTTACATGCTGGTCATTAAAATCAGAAAATAAGCATTTGTTAAAAATTTAGCGTTTAAGACGCCATTGACACTAGAGTTTCTCATTGTGAAATACTAGCATTTACCTCAATCTCTGCCTCTTATTTTTAAAATATGAAAGGATTTACCAAGATTTTATTTGTCACCATAATAGAAAATTGTTTTTATTTTTCTGTTATCTCAGTAATAAATTTGACATTTTCCAACATCCACTGTAAAATTGCTGTTGCATGTCATGCATTCTATTCTTTAAAAAATGTTTATTCTGGAAACAACTTTAAGGAGCTATAATTGGTTTAAAGATAATAAGAAGTGGCCATTGTGCACACAGACACTTGATATTAAATGGCTAGGACGCTTTCGGTGAATTATCTTCTCCTTTTTTTCTTATGAAACTTGATAGGTCTTCCTGAACGGCAATCGAGGAATTGATTGACCCTGTAACCTATGCAAGCATCCTTTAAGTCAGAATAGGATATGGTTTTGTTCCATTGATTCCCATCAATACCCCTGCAACCACACCAATTTTATAGACACCCCCTCCTCCCTCCCATGGCTTAGACAAAAATTTTTAGATACACAGAGCTACAAATATTGGAAGCTAATGTCAAAGTTGAACTCTCAACCGCTATTGATTTTTGGAAGTTCGCCAGTTGCCAGAAATAAGTATTTGCCGTGAGGCATGATGACTAGAGTATTTAGCTATATTTTATCTGTCTTCTTGATACAACGCTAGCTATGTTCCACACTATGGTTGAGACGTTGGTTTATATATTGGTTGTTAAATGGAGTGAGGGTTTAGTGGGAAAGATATCAATATATTACAATTACTTGAGCAGAAATGAACCAGCTTAGACTACTTATGTGGTTTAAACTATTACAACATATTTAAGGTTGCTGACAATGTAACTGCGTGAGTAGAGAGAATAAGTGAACACATTTATCCATATTAGGTCTTCTTTTGTTGCCTCACTATCTAACAGTTTTTTTTTTTTTTTTTTTTAAAATATTGTTACTTTTTCTTTTAAACATGCAAGTGAAAATAAATTTTACTAATCAAGCCACTGCATGTGTAAAGAACATTTTGAAACCAAAGCGTGTCATTAAAATAGAAATGATTGTTAAGATGAGTTTTAGATGGTGCTATGACATTTTATGTAACAACTTAAACGTCAATACTGCAACCCCAGGTATATACTACATGTACTTCAAATTCGCTCTTCCGCCAGACTAAGAATACACGAAAATAATATCGACGAACTTCACATAGTGGTTGCATTTATACGATCTCTGGCTTTCAATGGGGCGTTTAAACCTTGAACGCTGATATATGGCTATAAAATGTTGGCATGTCTTTTAATCTTTAGTAGCTTTAATTCCCCGCCCCCACAAAAGCACACACTTCTTACACGGGCATGTTGATATAGCGGTCCTGATTCTATGGGTCACTTTTATGTTTATTACTTGACCCGTGAAAGTCCCAAAGAAGTATTTTAAAGGGGAATTATGGAACGTTCTTTGGCCGATAGATAGAATATAATCGAAGTTTGACACCAAAACTTCATTCATTTATTACGTGTGTGTACGCTCAGGCTGAAAAGTGTAACTAACATCAATAACACGATTGAGAGCAAAGGCCCAACTCCCACCCAGCCCCAGCTGTTCCTGTAAGCATGGGTCTTGTCGCTGAACTAAATATTTGCCTCGCTCTCTCTGCTCTCCACAGTGGGGGATTCCCAGGTGTTCTTGCTTTGTTCAAAAATGTCGGCGCTAAATTTAGGATTAGTGCAAAATGACAATGGCGTGTGTATGGCGTTATGCATTTCATTAACGTGATCCTTCCCAGTGCCTTAGTTTGCACTTTGTATGGTTGTTTCATTTCTGTTGGTGCACTTGTATGGTTCAAATTTCGATATCCTGAGCTTATTCCAATGAAATAACCCTGGTTGCTATATTTTCATTGTTGACAAAAAAAAAAGTGCATTCTAAGATTCACGTCATTTATTTTACATATTTAACCTAAAGTAAAATAATTGTTAAAGTATGCTACATCTTATGATAACCTTGCTTCGTTCATAATTTAGTTAACAATACTTCCTCAAATTTAAATATCAACGTTGATTCCCCCACATCATAGGAAACTAGATATCTTATCCAATTCTATCGGAATGTGTTACATTATCTGTTACTAATCTTTACCGTATTCTACATGCATGCGACCTCACTGACTCTGCTTCCTACCATGATTTACTTTAGAAAGGAATATTGCATCAAGAGCAACGAGTACCCAAAGTCAGATGCTTTCCTTATCTGGGAGCTCTGGCGTATCTGAATTAAACAACCATCCCTTTGGGCACGCGCATAAGGTATTAAGCACGTGTTTATGGCTTCGAAGGAATTGAAAACGGGAAGATTCCGTTATCCACGTGGGAACAAAGAAAATCTGCATCTGATGAACTGTTCACAGTGCTTGCCACCGCCTTCCTGGAATTCCAAGCAAAGGTTGGCGGTTACATAAATGGTGCAGTTGTGATAGCATGGACTTTAAGTTGAGCATGCAAGGGGAGTAATCCTAGTCCATTTTCTTCTGAAAAAGAATGATGGCCCACATTAAATACATCGGTCATTCCATCGTTACATCCAAACGAAGGTCGCCACTGTCTCACGCAATAAATAAGTGCTTTAAAAAACTTTATGTCGGCCACCAATCGTATCAATCATTCAAGCACTGCGTCCATACCACCACCAACCCCCCCCNCCCCAAAAAAAAAAAATAAAAAAAAAATAATAATAAATAAATAAATAAAATCTTAAGGACGGAGAATTTTTTTTAACTAACTCAACTTAAATTCTACATTGATATCAAAAACAAGTTTTGTTAAATAACCCTTATATAACAACAATTTAGGGAATAGTTTTTTTTTAATTTTATTATTATTATTTTTTAAAATATTTTTTAAATTTTTTTTTTTAACTAGTAAGGCGGTGATCTTTTATTTCCATTTGCGGCGGTATAAAACTTGTGAATAGAAATGGCCAGCTTAGTCCGGAAAGTTTTCAGGAAACTCCCAGCACAAAGGGAAGTCGTAGCAACGATCGTTCACAGGAAGTCGGCCATCGTTAACTATTGCCGATGTATTGGAGCATTCCATACAAGCTGTTTGTTGCGTGGCATGGCTTGCCTTCATACACGAAAACTTGATAATACAACTTCTCAGTAGTCTTGACTGATTAATGAACCAGACATGACTCATTCTATGTAACCACTTAACTCAACAATTTACATTGGTGTTTGTGCAATGGTCTCCTTTATAAGTACTGACATATCTTCAACTGTGATGATTTAATGGTCTGTTTTCTTAACCCATCTGCACATTCAAATTCCCGCACACACACATATTAAGTTGCTGTTGATTTAACTGAATTTATAGAGTAAAAATTTGTTTTTGTTTAAATTCGTGCTTTAACTTTACTATTCTAACATTTCTATGAGATATTATCCCGTTGGAACTTAATATTATTATTATCTCTGTCCACTTTGCGTTACGATTTCCAGACCCCCTGTCACCACGTGTCTGATCAGAAGCGCGCGCGCGCGCACACACACACACACACACACACACACACACACCACACACCACACACCACACACACACACACACACACACACACATACATACATCCCTCCACCCTAAACCGCACTACCTCAAGCCTACCCATATCCTGTACCCCCATGTCCAGCCCCTCCCTGTTTACTCTCACGTTCTTTTGTATATACGGTATGCGTAAGAAATATTACTTCATTTATTTAGCTCTCACTGTTGTGAACTGTATTTGAATGTATTGAGAGATATTGCACTGATGACCACGGGCAGGCATTGAGGGTTAGCTTAATCGCCTAAGTTATAGTGAATGATGGAGCTGCTTTACCATTAGGTGGGAAGTCGAGAGGCGGGTGTAAGTGTTGAAATTTGAAAAGTGTGTGTGTGTGTATATATATATATACTTACTGTTGAAAGTGACCAGCATAAGCAGAATTCTTTAACGCCGGGCTTGTGAAGTTGTAGCACTAACAAATGTTAGATACGTGATATTAAATAAGTTATTAAAATTGTCTTTGATCACTAAGTAATGTTTCATGCACTCAAAATCAGCGGGTCACGCACGAGTTGTTTTACATACCGTCTCCTTTATAACCAAAGACAACTTCTGTACTATACAAACTGAGACCTAATCACTGTTGTTCAAACAATCCAACAATGTTATCAAATTAATTAACTATATGATTTTTTAAAAATTGACACACTCTCCATGGGCCTTCAAGCCTGTTGGTTTGTGTATGTGGTGAGGGTGGGTGGTGGTGAGCATTGTAAGCACTTTTATGACAAGCCCGTGTGAGATCCTTAGCAACTAGAACACCGTAAGCCTCGCAAAGGAATTCAAATAGGGACACGGGCTGTGAACTATGCACAACAGCTACCTTGCCGATAAAGCCCAACGGTATTAGCTACGATAAATCATAGTCTGAATTAACGGTACCCTTACACAGTAATAAGGAAATATAATACAAGTAATGGACATGTCTCTTTCTTTAGGTACTTTAAGTCTTCAGTAATTTGGTACATATGTTTATGCTAAATCGTACTTCAAATTTCTTTCAGTTCAACATTTTAAAGTTATTTTTCCACGACATATTTCTCACCACTTTCTACCTTTAACGTGTCAAACTTTCACTAATCTTTGCGAGCTTATTGGTAAATGTCAAACTTCTCCGCGACTACCTTATTTGAGAGCTTTCCTTTTCCGGCTGAATGTTATCTCTGGGGTCAGCGGCTCTACGTGATGACGTTCAGTCTGGGGCACGTACTGCCAGTTGATACTATTGTATACACATAAATTCTTGTGTATAACGTAATCCAATGGTCCATACATATGCAGGTAGATAGCGAGGGCTCAATCCGCCCATGAAGAATGCATGGTATATTTTTTCTTTGTATTTATGGGTGCCATTTTCGGTCATTTTCAGGTGTGTTTTTCCCGGGAATAGAATATTAAAAAAATGTTTCTAATGAGCAAATCTTTACAGTCATACATACAGGGGCGTGACTAAGAATTTGTAGGGGTTTGGGGGCCCGGGGGGCTTAACCTCTTGGGAGGTCCCACATTCATGGCGGTGGCGTAATGTTTGATTTAAAAAAAAAATTCGAATACTAATTTTGGGGCCCCCTCAAGTGGTGGCCCGGGGAATTTCTAATTGAGACCCCCCCCCCCCTCAAATAGCTAAGCCACTGAATACATCGTTATCTTAATTATTATTTTTTTGTGTGACTTCACCTTTAGTAAGTACTAATATGAGACTCTTTCATTATTTACATTTAACTACTTTAAGTTGACTTCACCCTTTACTACTTCGTTGACCATTATTATTGATTTAAGTTTTTAGCCTGGAATGTTTATTCTCATACAGCTGTTGTCGGCCTTTCCTAAGCACATTCACGCCCCCATATTTAGAGTGTTGTCCTTTCTTATCATTATGACTTGAGACCCGGCAGTTAAAGAAATATGGAGTTTTTGTTTTTACTGCTCATTTCGTTAAGTGTCAGGAGAGAAGATTTAAAATTAAAAGCTTTCACCTAGTCTTATATTTTATTTTATTAATTGTAAGGTAGAATTTAGTATAATGCCTTGTCTGCATATATTTTATGAGTCGTTTGTCAAGGCGGAAGAGATTTTGACGCCACCAATACTTGTTGACGGAGTGGCGTACCGTGACTATGCCTACGGGTGCTAACTCCAAAACTTGTGCACTCCACCTACAAACATTATATATATATAAAAACAATGTTATTAATTAACCCCTCAATCACGACCGACCCCTACTCTAGGCATTCTTAAAATTACTTTAAGAATTTATGTACGGTATAGTATGTATATAAAATGGACCAATATTTTCTGTCATCTCTAATGTGACCACTAAGCGTCAAGATCAAGATGCGACCAACGATTGTTGTCGGCCAATAACAAATTTTCACGACATGTTAAACCCTTGAGAATGTGATTATGAATGCCATTTTATGGATTGCTTTTCCATGGTTAGGTAATTCCACCTAGACTCCAAAACACAATAAATTAACCGTCATAAATAACCACCTCGCTATAAATTCTTATAGGACTTGAAGCATTGTGTTTACAATAAAGTGTAGGTCCGATAAGGTTTCATATAGGATGACAAAGGCACGCCTTTACAATTCAATTGCTGTTCTTTCTTCTGTCTGTCTTTGCGGTATTCACTGATAAGAGATGTTTAATGACTATAGCTGACTAAATTATTACATTGAATTTCCCCCTTTGTTATCATAATTTTTATCAGTAGATTAATGCGTTCATTACGTTCAGGGTTTTCCCCGTAGAGTCAATTACCGTATCTCGTATCTTCAACAATGTACACTACAGCGTGTCTAGTGTCAGATACGCTACTAATTGGAAGTGATATAACTGTTATCACAGCCCTTACAAAAATAAAATCTTCAACAGTCCCCCCCACACACACACACAAATTCAGTTTAACAACGTGAATCCAAGTGCAGTAATAAAACAAGCTATGATTCCTTGCACATAGTGGCCTCCTCCCCCTCGCACCCACTCATTTACATTTTGGCTGTGTATGACAGCTACTATAAAGAGACTAAGAAATATCTTGCCTCAAATAGAGCAAAAAGGCTCGACTATTGATCCCCGGGCTGTTTTTTTATGGCTACCCTAATCACCAGCTTAGCCTGACTAGCGATGAATGTCTAGATATAGAGTTGTAGCATGCGTCGTAAAATATTTACAATATTTTTGTGTGTAGATCACTCATTAGATGGCAGGTTTGACACGGAGGCGCAAGTTCTTGTTATAAACGCAAGGTGAACAAGCAAAAAGATTGCAACATTGCATCATTTTATGCTGCTTAATCAAATCATTTGCACCAATGAATACGATTTATTCGCCAATCATTAATCAAATCATTTGCACCAATGAATACGATTTATTCGCCAATCAGTGCATCACATTTGTCGTCTTCAAATTTTCCATATTGAATCTGATAGTTATCAGAAAGATATGCTATGCTGATATTTAGTGGGCGGTAAGGCGCTCGCACAGCCCCCTCCCTAGTTCAACTGAGTTAATTACCAGACACAGTCCTGCCGATATGGATCCTTAGTGGAGATTCTTTTCACTGCCACTCCGGGGGCTGTGAATGATTAGGTCGTGTGGTCGTGTTAGGTCTGATGTACTGGATAGCACAGGTCAATATTAATGAAACCTACTAGTTTAGAAATATATTTTAGTAGCATATCTTATAATTAGAATTTGCAGTAAGCTGTAGAAACACCCCCACCCCTCTCCAATAAGTCGTGGAATTATTAGCCATTATGTTCTGAATAACTCTGAGACAATGATGTATCTCTGTAGAGTGCGACAAACAATGAAGAAAAATAATTAAAGAAATTTCTCAACAAAACAATTTTTTTGCAGTGTTGTTCCTTAAGTTATATACTTCAAAGATGCGTTGATGAGAAGTGAACCGGTTTTATTTTAGAGGTACTTTCTGGCGGTTACGCACATTCAGATGTTATCAGCATACAGTCTTATGTATGACTGAACATTCGTGTGTTAGCTTTAGCCCAGAGATGGAAATGTGAACCGAACATGAAAATAAACACCACTGAGAAGAGCAAGGTCGGACATTCTCTTGCGAACTTGAAAGAAGAATGTTGTACGTCTTTGCGTGCACCAGAAATGCTTTACAACCGGAAAGTTCATCATCAGAAATGATAGTTTAACCAAAATTATCCGATTAAATAATTCTATCACCAACTCTCTTTCTCTCTCTCTCTCTATCTCTCTCTGTCTTTCTCTCTCTCTCTCTCTCTTTCTCTCCCTTTTCTCTCTCTCCCTTTCTCTCTCTTTCTCCCTCTCTTTTTTTTCTCTCTCTCTCTCCAATACACTTTTGCGCACAGGTTAACATACTATATGTGTCCCAAATTATTTTTCATTCAACAGTCAGAAACTAGATTCTTACATAACTTTCGGCATATTTATTCATCAATCAAAGTGTTTACGCATGGCAATCAGTGCATGCTTTATGTAGCAATGTAAAAATACTGTTTTAATTTGAACGTCTATAATGAGATTGTAGGATTGGATAGGACAAGACGATGCATCATTACATCTCGATCCTACGCGCAGTGGCGTAGGAAATTCTAGGGAGGAATACGTTTATAGAGGGAATTATATTTGTTTGGCTAGCTGCAGAGATATGACCATGTGAGCGACGGTGAAAATCGCTGCCCACACCAGGTGGCGCTAATTCCATCTTGAGGAACTACCTACTACCTACTTTATAAACAAATAAACGGCAACGCGCGGCACAAGATGAAAAATGAGGACATACATGACATGATGCAAATCGTTTTGGTTTAGGGTGTTTTGGTATTGTCATTACATTTTAATTTTTTTTTTCATAATTCCCGATGTGTATGTATAATTTAATATCAATCTTGATCTCGTGTGATGTGCATGCGTGAGGCATGTGTGTGTGTGTGCACGTGTCTGCGTGTGGTTTGTGCGTGCGTGCGTGCCTGCGTGTGGTTTGTGTGCGCGTGCCTGGTGTGGTTTGTGTGTGCGTGCCTGGTGTGGTTTGTGTGTGCGTGTGTTTGTGTGTGTGTGCCTGCGTGTGTTTGTGTGTGCGTGCAAGCATGTGGTTTGTGTGCGTAAAGGCTCATTGCTTTTTTCGCCTTAATTTTATGTAACTCAACTTAAAGCCGGGAATAATGTAGAGGTCTTAAAATCTTTTATGAAAGTAAAACTACTAGGGGGAATAAACTAAAATAAATATTTCAACACATTTTTCAGTTGTAGGAATACACTTTTTTTTAACAGAGACCTAAACACATGGCATTCATTGTAACTTGTATACATTAGTAATATGTTTTCAGTTAACAATCAACAAACTGGGGTTTGGTTGTACATTACACTTTATTAAGTAACACTCATTGTATATATGAAATGGGCGCGGGGCCTCTTCAGAAAGTGATTCACTGTGAATAGACTAACTTAGCCGTGTAGATGTAACTATGTACGTCTATTTTAGGGGTGACGGGTTTGTGAGTGTTGAGATGCTGCACTCGACTACAGCTTCAACTCAACCTTTACATGCCACGCATTGTGAGAAAGTATTTGGTCGCTCATCACATATAACGCAAGCTGATGACGCCCATAAAGAAAGCCAATAGGTCGACGTGACATTGGCTTCCCAAGTGAAAGCCGGCTGGGTGGGAGATCATCTCTCGCAGGTAGTAAGCTATCTCACGAGATTTTAGAGTACAGGGAGCAGATGTGGAACACGTGCTCACCGAACACGTTACCGTTCACATTTGACGCTTTGATAAAGACTACTTATTTAGTGCTATCCCATTGGGTTAATCAACTTTGCGCTCAAATGTGCAACAAAGCTTACTATGGTGTTTGTTTATTTCCTCACACACGTGCGTGTAGATCAACTTGTTTTGAATTATTGATTCTTAGCTTACAACAAACACAAAACGTTCAATCCCCCAAACGCAGAACTTCTTATCTTAACTAATAAAACATGTAACATCTAAACAGCGTGGTATACCAATAGCATAAAGCCAGTACATTGGCTAGTGATAACACAAGAGTATCGACTGTGTTATCCATAGCGGATGATTTATTACTCCTAGTTTAGCCGTCAATACTAAGGATTTCAGTCCTGAACATTTGCGGCCAGATTTAGCAGGGTAAAATTGATATCTACAAGTGCACCGCATGGAGAAAAAATCCTAAATAGATTGTAATTTGGCAATGGGTTTTAAAGCAAGAGTTTTAAATTATTGGAATATTACAAATTTTGCACTTTTACGGCTTTCTTACTTTTTGCTTTTAAGATTAATGTTTAAGTTGCTCATTTATATTTTCATTCCGCTATTAACATTTTTAAACACAAGCCATGATCTGATGGTTTCAACATACTCTAAAACCCTAACCTTTGGACTATCTATCAGCTAATTACACTAGTGGTTTCTAGTATTTTACCTTATCTGTACCATCAGAAACGCAAAATTATGTTCCAAGAACCAAGTGTATGTTTTCTGGCTCATGAATCCTTACAAAGATTGCCAGTGTTCTCAATACTCATTTATTTATTTTTGTTAGACATTTGATTGAAACTGTCTTTTCTCGTACTGAGATTTAATTATTTCGAAAATTGGAAGAGGGATTAATTAATATAATTTACTCCCCTTAAAACCAAATTAGTCATGGAATATTTTTTTATTTATTAGATTTTGAAAAATATCTATATTTTTAGGAACCACTTGGGCAAAGTAATAAATTTGTCACCATTGCTAGTTATCTTGGCATACTTTGAAATGGTTAACTTTTTTTTTTTAAAGTTGTCTTAATTTACTTAATGACATTTAAAGGAGGCATTCCAGTGTTATTTAGATTTTCAAAGAGAATGTTTGATAAGAGTTACTTATGACATCATAATTTTTAATTTTAGGCTTTAATAGAAAGTAACAATTAATTCATTGTTAATTTTTCATAAGTTAATGATTAAATTTAAATTAATCATTAACAGTCCTAAAAATAACACAACTAAACTTAAATTTTCAAATAACAAAATGTAATCTAACAAAATTTATTATAAGAAAATTAGGTTGTTGAGCCTCCACACTTATATGCAAGTCTGAATTGTAATCTGATATATTTTAGAGTGAATCCTGAAAACAGGGTGTGTCGTTTCTTAAGGGAAATCTATTAATAGAAATATCTAGGGTTTTTGGTGGACAAATTTAATATAAGATACAAGTCAGTTTGTAAATATAGGTAAATTGAGAAGGATGTATCTTATCAGCTATTTGTTAATTCTTCCTTAATTTAAGACTTAAACAAGAAAAAAAAAGTTTCATAATTTTACTTTGCTAACAATTTTGAGAACTGAATGATTCTTCTATATTTATGCATAAAACATTCCGCTAAATTTTGTCTAAAAAATGGAAAATTACACAATGATTTATGACGGTTAAGAAATGACAAGCCCTAGGGAGAGTAAAGAAATCCTATAAAAATTGCCCATAAAAGGTATTAAATTCTAGGACTTGGTTTTTAGTCAATTTTGCTTTGGAACTAAAAAATCAAAAAAAATCAGTATGATCTCTTCTTAAACAAATGTGCTCAATGAAGTTGGTTGAATGTTTTTAAAAAGAATCCCCAAGTCTGTATTTATCTTGCCATGCATTAATTATAAAAAACAAAATATGTCTTTGACAGAACATAGAATAAAAGATTTATTGAAAATGCACAAATACATCTAATCCTATATGTGTTTGTTCTTGCATTCGGAATAAGAAAAGTGTACATGAACATATTCCATATAAGTATATGTATACACATTGATTTAAAATCACCAGATCTTTTTTCCCATATGTATGCCTGTAATAGCTTTAGATTCTCCATTCAACACAAACATCTACTAAATAAAAATGTAAAATACAAAAAGGAGAAAAAAATCTATGATTATAAACAGCTTAGCACCTTTGTCAAAAGTGTAATGAAGAATTTTAATTAAGCACACAGTGGAACCAAGTTTGAAAGAATTAATTAAAATGAATGTAAAAAAATATGCACTTCTAAAACTGTCATTTAGAGATGCTTGTAAGGCACCACATTAAATTAAGCTCTTGATTTTTAACCAGAATACACTAAAAACAACAACTAAACTCCTTTCTTTATGGAAGTAATTTTTTTTTTAAAAATGTATTTCTACATTAGAAAATTTTTTTAATTACCGCTTTAGGATCAAGAAATATTTCTTTCTTTTTAAAAAAATTAAAATTGAAAACTATTAAGAAACAATCTGTAAATGACAAAAAACTTTCAATTTGGTGGCGATCCTTTGCTCCATTTTCTCATGATCATAGGAACCATTTGCAAAAAAAAGATACAAACACACACTAGCTTTACGTATCAGACAAAGACTTTTTATGTAAAATTCTTTCATTGCCCTGTGGAAAAAGTGAGAAAGAGCTTATATGTTTAAGTTTATCCATTTGAAAATAAAAATTCTTCCCTCTCAATCAGGTCAGTATCCATTTTTTTTTAATGTATGTGTTATAGACAATGTTTGAAATCAGGCATTCTATAGAATACCTAGACATTGCACAGAAGGCCTGATGGTTTCAAGCAAAGTACGAAATTTTTTAAAATTTTGCCTATGCAAAGTGTCAGAAGAGCACAACAAACATGTTTATTGATAATAACATATTTTAAAGTGGAAGTAATAAGAAATAAAGCATATGATGTTCAAACAACGACAGGGCTGAGATTTAAGTATTTCCTTTTGCCGGCATTTCGAGGTTCGATTTCGATTCCATTTTATTTTGACAGTGTTCTGAATATTAAAACAAACAGTACTCAAAATGCTAACCCTATAACTTTCTACTTCATTGTTGTCATTGTCTTTAGGGTAATACCCACAGATGACATAAACATTTTGGGCTACACTTTCAACATGTAAGAACACCACTTGTTTCTTTTAAGTAGAATCTTTTAAGCAGGTAGGGGAAGAAGATTAGTCTTCAGTAACCACAGAAAACAAAGGCTTTTCGATAACCATGGCTTCACCACTGCTTTTGTTTCCCTCATCATGGATTGCTTTCTCATGCATGTCTTTTGCAGAAATCACTGTCTCTTGCATTCATTCACTTCTGTCTTCTTGCACTTGTGCTGTTTGTACGCTCTGTATTATGTTTTGATGGTCTTCCTCTGTTTCCACATCTTGTAAATCATTGTCAGGTAGGGACGATGTGAAGTCCACTTAAGCTCTGCAGCCAAAGAGAGCTTCGTATGGGAATCTGTTAATCCCAGAATGAAAAAAGCTCTATTCTTTATGAGTTGGACAAACCCTAACCCCACACTCCAGTGGCCAGTTTTTTCATCTTGCACCCAAGCACATAGCATATTTTCTATGTCTTAGTTGGCTATTTTGACACTCCCCTAGCTTTGTCAGTGGCCGGCTTACCATGAACGATCTTCAAGGTTGGCCAGTACTCCTTTAGGCTACTTACAACATTGTTTGAGAATTCCCTGCCATTATCTGACTGTAGAATCATTGGAGCACCAAGCAATGTAAATATGTCTACGAGCTGTAATGCTACTATCTTTGCTCTCTTTGTCATCAGGGCCCTGAGAATCACGATCTTGGTGAGATAGTTTTTATACACCATTATAAACTTTATTCCCCATCAGGTTGGGATTGAAAGTTGATGAGATCGACCCGACAACGAGAGCTGATTTCAGAAAAAAACATTGGCTTTAACACAATGCTTTTTTTACTCCTTTTTGTTTTTTCTGGCAAGGTTCACAAAGGTTTATAAACATGACAAGTAGTGTTCTTCTATTTGGGTGAAAGTTCTTTAAACATTCTGTCCTGTCCTCCATGACCAGTAGTCAAATGGACCTTATGAAGTAAGTCAAATATCTTGGAGTCCGTGACGTAAAGCTAAATGGCACTCACACCTTTTTTACCAGGGTAGATCAACTTACTCTTATTTTTCACAATCATAACATCATTGAGTTTCACCAGCCAATAGTCCCATGGTTCTTGCTTAATGGTGGTCTTTCACATCGTAAACTACTTTTTGGTAACCAGTTTTGGTTCAAAAGACTCGGTTTTTAGCAGCAATGGCTCTTACTTTGGGTAACTCATCGTAGAACTGCCGTTACATGTTAACAAGGCGTGATTCCTTTCCTAGCATTACATTTTCTGCCAACATGGTCACAAAGCAATTCAAGGGGAAATGTTACAGGAGAACGTGTATGGAATCTCAGCAGGATGATATACACTGACGTCGAGAGAATTTTGGCAATATTGTCTGTGAGGAAGTATTGGAACCTCGCACTGGCTAAATGCTGTCTTAAAATAACTTTCAAACTCACACACTTCGATGGCCTTCATCAAACAATGACCAAAGCGCCACCTCCAACATCAGTGACAAGGATAGGCAAATTACATACTTTGTTGGAAAACAACTCTGCATTCCATAGAATGCCTAGGCAATGTATGAAATAGCAATCATTTCATACTTTGCCTGAAACCATCAGGCATTCTACACAATGCCTAGGCATTCTATAGAATGCAATGGATTTCACACATTGCCTGTAACATATGCATAAACATATGCATATGCATAGACGGACAGATGCCATACATGCATAAACATCATTTGTGTTTGAGTTAGTTAGCTATTACTAAACTTTCATGCAACCCAGAAGCAGACTTAACCCTTTCAGGAGAGGAGAGCTTTAAATAATAACTAAAATTATATGCAGCTTCTCATTCTCTACCATGATTTAAGTTTAGACTTTTGGATAATGTTTAATTCAAATCATTTCAGACTGCCTATTCACATTCTCACAGACGCTCTGAGCCTTGGAACACAGCTATTCATGATCAGCAGGTGAGAAATACAACCCAATTTCTTTTTTTAACTACATGTTCAACATATTTTTGTGTGCTTTTTTTCTAAACATGCTGTTTTAAAGAAATTAAATATAAAACATTTATTTATGATAATGTTGTTGTTTTTTTGTGTGTAAATAAATGCTTAATAACAGTGGATTCCTAAAAGAAGTCACTAATTATTACACATTAAAAAATTAAATGGCTGCAATACTTATATTCTACACTAGTAATACTAGTCTAATATAAACAAGACTTTGTATCCAGTGAGACATCCCACAAATTAAATTTTGCACCACATTGTAGGAACATCTATTTAATTTAAGTAACTTAATTTTTATAGAGCCATAAAGTGAACTTAGAAGCGTTGTTTGTTTTTTTAACCACATGACATATTTTTTAAACTTGAAATCAGAAGATAGCTTTTGAAGATTACTTACACAAATTGTTTATTTAATAAGTTATTTTTTTATTTATTGAATATTTGTTTTTCTTACATTTTTAAGCTTGGAATTTCAAGTCATAAAGACTTTTTGGATAACAACAGAATAGGATTTGGTCTCAACCCAATAGCCAGTTCCCCACTTGACTCGGAGTTACCTGTCATGACCAGACACCTTGGTGACCCAGAAATAACTCATGCTGCCTCAGTAGCCTTGCCCCTCACACCTCCAGACCACTCATCACCCAGTTTCTTGCTACCTGTGAGTGTTGTTGGGACAGAGGATGATGAGGAAGAAGAGGAAGAAGAAGACGAGATTGACCATACAAACTGTAACTGCCATGATAGTAGAACAGATGATGGAGTGGGACTTTTCCAAATGAATGATCTAGACTTGGAACAGATTGAAAGCCATTAATTGTATATGATGATTTTAAAAGTTTATTCTATTTTTTTATTTTATTTGAGAAACAGATTAGGTAACTGAGATATACTAACATTTTAAAAAATAACTTTAGATGTTTGTCATTAAATTTAAAATTCTCAAAATAATTCTATATAGATACCACTAAAATGATGATTATTTTTTACAAAATCTTATTTACAACAACAAAAATTGAATACAATTTAAAAAAAAAAAAAGTTTGAAAAAGATTTGTCACATAAAAATAATGTTTCAAATTTTACTCTTCCATTGCATTTTCTGTTGAAGGAAGCACTTACCAATAATAAAATTAAAGAGATATTTAGTTTTAAATTATGCTCTTGTAGTAAAGGAAATATCAGATATTATCAGTAGTTTTAAAAAGCACTTGTTTTCAAATGATCAGAGGATAAAGTGATGATGTCATAAGGGAATAGATTTGATTTCAATTATATTTACATTTATTGCATTTTTAACCCAACAGGTTTTGAGGGTAAACAATCTACATAAACTGACTCACAAATATTTGTAAATTTCCTATTTGTTTCTCATTAAATATTTTATTACTAAAATTATTATTATAATTTTTTAAAATTTCATTGCATAATGAAATTGTAGTAAAGACTCACAAATCCTTATGGTTGATTTTTTCACAACTTCAATAACCACAAGGAAATAATTCTAGCATTTATTAGGATTGAGACTTAAGATGTACTTGTGTTTTAGAAGATTGATTATGTATATAGTCAAATTGTGAATGAAAGTCTCAAAATGACATTTAATTTTTTTTTAAAGTTGTTCCAAGTACACCTGAAACTGTCAATTTTGGCCATTGTTTAAACTTTATTTGATTGCATTCCTACATGTGTAAACATTGCATTTAATTACAACAGATAGTGTGTATGAAAACTTTTGGGGGTATATGATAGTGTTATGTTATATTATTTTTATTTCCATCAGTTATCAGAATACAAATATTGAACTATGTATGTTTATTTGAATTTATTTTATCCTTTTGTAGATACATCCTACTTTTCAAAATTTTAATAACGCTAAAATTCATCAATTTCACAATCTAGAAAAAATAAACAATGTTTTATAATAATTTTTTTTTTTCATTATATATAGCTTTATTAAAATTATGTTTTTCCATTAAAAAAAATTAGTAGCTCTCATATGATAATGGAGTCTTAGAATTTAGCTTTGTATATCAATAGTTATTTTCTAGATAAAATTCATGCAATTTTTAATGAGTGTCATTGCCATGATATTTTAACGGTCCTTGCACTTTTTTCATTAATTGTGTAAACAACCGTTACAAATGGGAAATGTTTAAATTTGTTAGTAACAGAAAGAACACATAAAATAGAAAATTAACTTTTATTTTATTTTGCTAAGATACATTTTCTTCTCAATGGTTTCTGTGAAATGTATCAATTTTATTTTTCAGTAATTGAGTGTGGCTGAACCATAGCATATTGTGTACAGTGTACATCTTGGTACTATTACCAATGCAATAATGTGAAAGAAACAACTTTTTCACTGAAGCAATACTTTGTTTTTTGATGTCTTCAACATGAGTTTTGACATGAAATGAAGCAAACTTCAACAGTGTAATATTGAAACAAGACATGTTTTTTAGCATAAATATATTTTTCGACCTTTGTATGTATAAAAGAATGCAAGTTTGTTTGTTTGTATTTTTTAATGAAAAATTTGAATAAATTCAAGGTCAGTAAAAATAATATATTTGATTCTTGGAAAATTAGTAATAAACACTTTGTATGGGTAAACTATTGTTTTTGTAAGTAAAAAAAACATCAAAATAGGAATATTTTTTCCTCTTTTGGCCACCATGTATACTTAAAACATGAAGCTTATTTGTGTTCAACAAAATTTACTCAACTATAACTGCCTCATTCTCCTCAATTCCATTCTCTGTCATATTCATAATAAGTTGCTTGCTTTTCAATACTCTGTATGAGAAAATTCAATATCAGTTTTAATTGTTAAAGAATATTGTTCATAACTTCCAGATCTCCTTTCCTGATACAAAATAATTTTAATGGATCAAAAGAAAATCAGTAAAAATGAAATCAGTTTGAGTATATCGTCCCTTTAAAATAACAAGGTTCTCAGTCGCTTTTTTTTTTTTTTTACCAAAATGAGTTATAGCCACCGGGGTATAGTCCATATATTAATCTATCATGGTACAAAATAAAAAAGTTGTATCTTGAGACAATTTTGTGGATGTGCAGAATAACAAGATTCTAACTCTGTGTAGCCCTATTAAAATCAAATTTTAAAACGCGATTATTTCGGTTCGACCGAAAGTCCTCATAGAACCTTGTTATTCTAGGGGGACGATATCTGTTTGTGCTAGAATTGCTTTTAAATATTTTTAAAGTATAATTAGTTGATTTTAACCAACAATTAGCAAAAACTGTAAGAGGATAACTTAATTACTTTTAAAAACATATAAACATGTAAAATTTAAACTTCAGAGGATTTAAATTATCAAATGAAGCTAAGAGCAACATCAGCAAAGAAATCTGGAATTAAATGTGAGAAAGAAACCATTGATCAAAGTTATTTTTATCTTAAGAATGGTTTTCCTATTTTGGCATGTAAAGGGCCATACATTTCAAAGCATGAAAGAAGGCAGCATAAGGAGTTCTTCACACTGAAACTACACATATCAGGGTTATCTTTGATGGCAGCTTCAAGGAGAATTAAGATCACTTAGTCAAATATACTTAAGATTGGATTTTATTTCATGATGTTAAAAAAAATGTCATGGAATTTATTTCCTTTATTACCAATGTAATTAAACTATATTATTTAGTAATGGTACATATTTTTTTTTACAAAATGGCAATTTGTTTTTAAAGAGGGTAATTAAACAAATGTCTTGTTTTAATATTTTTCTGTACATTTCTCTTTACCACACTCAACGCTGTAAAAAAAAAAATGCAACTATAATATTTTTTAACAACTTTATGGGAAATGGTATTGAATGCACTTTTATTTAAAGGGTTGATTTTTGCTAACAGTTTTCTTGTTTTAAATATATCAAATAATGATAATAAAAAAACAACAACTAAAAGCACTTATTTTCATTGTAATTTATAAGAATTTGCTTTAAATCAAGTTGAACAAATTTATTTCCTTTACACTTATTTGACAGTTTGCATATTGAACATTGTGCTTTCAACTTTTTGAGAACTTAATTTTATTTGGTAACATCTACAACAATTATTGTCACATTTGAAAAGGTTTATGGCTTGAGCAAAGATATTAACATTTTGCAATGAGCATTTCCCTCTCTCTCTCTCTTTAAATTAAAAAAAAAAAATTAATTCTATGATCAAGTTATTCTGACCCATAAAGTTATTGTTCATGTTCAATTAAATACAACCTTTTATTTGGTCAAGTATACCCACCCAGGTAACTGTATTTGAACGTGAAGAAATGTTTTTGTCTTTTTTATCAGTGTGGCTGATTTGCAGTTTTTGCTTGACTGAATATCCTAAAACATGTTGCAGGCCAACTATTTCGCTCATTAATCATAAAATAATTGCATGTTTAAAAGGATCCTTCACTTCATTTCAGCATCTTTTTAAAAATAAATAATTGAAGAAATTGCATCAAGAGAAACCTCATGTGCCATTTTTGTAAATTTATTTTAACAATGATGATGAATGGCACTTTTTTTTATAGGGCATATGTGAAATTTTGGAGCAAAAGTGAAATATTTTTGTGAGTCATTTTTGTGAAAACTAATGTCTTACTTAAATATCCCTTAATAATTGCATGAAATGTAATCTGCTATATTAGGTGTTGTTAAAATACTGTACAAGCCTCTACACCCCAACATTGCTTTTTCCCTTCATCATGTGACCTAAGTAATAATCTGAAGATGGATTCCCAAAACATCTTACAGAGTAGTTTTCAGTTGATGTCATACTGGTTGACACTTAAGTGCTGAATTTCAAATACTTTACAGATGAAATTAAAATCAATGTCACTACCATAAAACATGTTATGGAAATAAGTGAACTCACATTATTGTTTTTTTCAAATGGAAAAATATAAAAATACTTTTTTTTTAAGAGTATCAACTTTTTTTAATTGACAAAAAAAATATTTTATATATACGGGAGCAATAGCACCAAAATAGAGATGCAGTCGAACCTTGCCAAGTTGAACTTCACTTAGTCAAAAACCTCCTAATATCAAATTGTTAGTTCCCGGCAAAATTCCATGAGACTAATGTATTTTAGATCTCCTTAACTCGAAGATTTTTTGGCTTCCAACTTCCCTTAGTTGAATTTTCCAAGACGTTTGGGTTATTAACATTATACTGGGGTGACATTTCAGAACACGTATTTTGCAGAGCCACGTTAACATCTATTTTGAACCAAAAAGTGGGACGCGGTGGTCGAGTGGTAGCGCTCTCGACTGTCGTACCGGTGGTCACGAGTTCGAATCCACGCGAAGGCGAGGATTTGTTCCCGGAGCCTGAGGAGTCCCAGGGTCACCCAGCTCTGAATGGGTACCTAACTAGACAATATTTAGGCGGCTGGGATAATGCGTGGAACCCCTATAGCCGTGGCCTGTGACCGCTGCATCACTTGCTAACAGATCAACTCTCATGGTCTGTGGACGCAATTATCTTCTGCATAGAAGGAGCGTCTGTATATCTAAGATAAAAATGACGTAGACAAGAAAAAGGTGTGGCAGGAAGATGGTTAACTTATCATAGTCCCTTTGCTGAAAGCTGTGACTCTTTTTTAAAAGAAAAATCTTCCTACTCCCCACATTCCACTGTTAAGGGAGTATAGTGGGGGAGTAGAGGACTTTCTCAGTGGTGTCTTTAGGTCAAAGCTTCCTTTCTTATGAACATCAGACTCTCTTTACTGATTCCTGTCAAGCCTTCTCGCCACGATCACTGTTCCCCTGCCCCTCTCAATATCAACATTGTCCTTGATTAATCTGCGGCTAATACGCCATTTTCCCTAAAACTGTAAGTTGAAATTTTTTGGGTCCCTTTGAGTTTGACTTAGCAAGGTTCAACTAGATTTGATAGTGTACTTAAAAATGAAGGCACACTGAATTTTACATTAATTTTTTTTCAATTTATCAAAGTTTTGAAATTTACACACAAAAATTCTTAGTGGCAGGAGGTTTAATGTTCTTCAAAAATATGTAAGTGGTTCATTACTGAAAAAGTGAATTTGTTTTTTTTTTTACGAAAGTTTTTTTTTCAGCTTTATGAAAACATTTCTGTAAAATTTCATTTATTTAGTTGGGTTTTTTTTGGTAAGAAGTGATGCTAGTAAAATGGTGATGGATATAATATGTAAGAAATGGTGACCCACTCATGCTATGAATATATGTTCCACTGTCTTCATATTGTGTTGAAAATTTAATTACATTATCCATAGTTGAAACTCTTTTTTTTTTTGTTGTTCATTTATATTTTTAGTTATGTATATTTTATCATAATTTCATTACATTACACTAAAACACAAACTTTTAAGCACAAAAATCATGATACATGGAAATTCATCTTTCAATCATATTTTTATTAACAAGATTTACAATACTCATACCAAAAGCGTTCTTATCTGTAAATAATATGGGAAAATTGATTAAACTGTTATGGCCTCATGCATTAACAAATAGTTACACCATATCAAATAATAATAAAGATAGGGTTTTTTACATTACTCATCAATTTTTAAAATTCTAAAACTTTTTTAACTGTGTGTATTCTGATATATTTTTTCCTTAGATTTTAAATAGTTGTTTATTGTATGAAATCGGTTATTTGGGGACAATACATTTGTAAATTTAAAAGATATCACATCTTTGGCTTTCCTAAACACTAATTTCTTTATATAACATGTTTCTTCATAAAAAAAAACAAATTTTTTAAAACATATAATGACAAACTAATTTTCAACAATCAAACCTTAATATCAGGTCATCTCAAGCATTTAAAAATACAAGTGCCTATTTAAATGAGATATTTCAGAAATTGGCAGCACTAAATATGGACACTGCATTGTTGCAGATATAAAATATAACTGAACTGAATTTAATAAAGTTCATTGAATTGAAAATAATACAACTATATTTTATAATATATTAACCAGTAAATATACCTATACAAGTGTATTTGAATGAAATAGAAAAATTAGTCACTCACAGAGCGAAGGATGCCAATTAAAGAGATAGAAATGAATAAGTAATTAAAAGATTAAACTTGAAAACCTGACATGGCAAAAATTATAAGCATACATTTCGCTTACACATGGAATATTAAATGTTCGATCCAATCTAGAGAAATTTTCAAGGTCAAGTCTTAGACAGGATTATTTTTCAAGTAGTATGTGTCTTGATCCTTTGTTGGCTTGGCCCTTCAGGTAGTGGAGCGAATCTTAACTTTGACGCTAATTATATTAGAGCTCAGCATTGGTGATAATTTGTAACTGGAAATACTGTGGTGAATTTAAGTTAAGTAAACTAAAAAAAACTTTAACAAAAAGAGGTTTTAACAGCATCATGTGTTTGTTTGAAGGGAATGAGATGTCTTATTGGTCATTAAAAACTAGAGATTTTGCCACATTTCAACACACATTTCTTATAATTAGGTATGTATTGCACTAAATCTGTCAAAGGGAACCCAGCCTTCCCACAACCCCGCCAACAGCAAGATGGTCTTTTGTTTTTGATGGATTCGTAAATAATGAGCTCTGTCTTGTAATAGCTTCATGAAAACACCTTCTAAGATGCAATGTAATGTGTTTACCATTTAAAAGGTATTTATTTACTTAAATAGTATCGATGGAAATAACTTCCTTCTACTCAAATTCAATACAGTTGCTATTACAACTATTCAACCTTTTTAAGACTAAAATAATTACAATGAAAGGGGCATGTTTTAATTTAACAGCCTGAAAATTTTAAGACAGAGCTCAACATGCTTTACCTATTTTGTGCTAGAAAATCTTAACAAAAACAATTACTCATTTATTGATTAAGTATTTTTTAAAATATGAGAATACTTGCCTAAACAATACACAATAGGAATAAACCATAAGAAATTAAAAATACATTTGGCTTTAACAAAAATGTAACAGTTGTTAAAGATAGATACATTTTTCAAACTGTATATTACTAAAGATATTAAACTTATTAATAGTTACTGTTTCAATATAAAAGTTTCATAGCTCCAAGCAATGCCATAAATATATTTGTACAAATCAGCAAATGCTGTTATCAAATGCTTAATGAAATTAGTTACTAATATTTTATAATATCTGCCACACAAAAAAACTATATATTTAGAGAATATTTTTGTCAATTAAAATCTATATTTACATTGTTATCTATCAGCTTTAAAAAATAAATCAACAATTTTACCCAAAAATTACTTTCACATTACTTGGGTTCAGTTTTACTATTTAAAGACATGAGTATCAGAGAATCATGAACATTATAAGAGGCTTAACAGTGGCGTAGCTAGACCTTTTGTGGCCCGGGGCGGTCTCCAATTTGCCGCCCTTTTTAGAGGCCATCCATAAATGATGTCACGCGCCGGGGTCCACACATTTGTGACGGGGGGTGGGGGGAATGTTTAATAAATGGTACGTAACATCAAAAGCGGGAATCAAATAAAAATTCTTCTTAAATATTTGATTAATGACAATTTATTAAATGACCTTTTACATGGCGTCACACGTGTTACGATATCATACTGCAGCCTTACACTAAAAACATACTAAATGATAAAAAAAATTGATTAGAAACATGCTCATTTTCAAATAGAAAATACTGTTTTTATGGGGGTGGGGGAGGCGAAGTTTTGTGACGTCATATGGAAAAAGGGGTCTAAGTTTGTTTTTTTTGAGGACGTGTAATGAGATGGATAGGGGTACAAAATTAGCCAAAATAGCATGAAGTTGTTTATGGATGGCCCCTTAAGTCAATCATATGATGGATTCTTAAAAAATTAAAAAACATGAATAAATAATTTTAACTGAAGCAAAGTAAAGGTGGGAAATATTGCCTATTTCCGTTGCATGTCATATTTATGTAAGCAGTAATAAAAGAGGCCGCATAAAATGATATACCTATAAAACACACTTATCAGATAACAAGATATTTTTTTTAACTCAAAAAAAAAAAGTTACTGAGGTCGCAATTAATATGCTTTTATTTTGTATTTATAGTGATTTTTTTACAAATAAATTGTGTGTAAACATAATTATACATTTACTTTATTAACTTTCGTAGTAGAAAAATCGTGTAGATCTATTATGCTATCAAAATTTCAAATTTTTTGTAATATCTTGTTCTATGGATAATATTTCAAGATTTTATGGTCTTCAATAACTCATTGTGGAAAGAAGATATATTTTTTATCAACTTTAGTTTGGAGAAGCTTCTTTCAAAACTAGCAACACTGATAGCAATTATTGAAAAAAATTCTTAGCAAAATTATCATTTTACGTTGGGTAAATAATTTTCCAATCTATACAGTTGATTAAATTTTAATAGATGAAAGGGTCTCTCTCCCCCCCCCCCCC
>MUZC01000525.1:190448-215004 GCA_002072015.1 Radix auricularia | reverse complement strand
TATTTTTCTAACGTAATGCCTCTTCTTGTAGTGCGGTTATAACTATAAAAACATGGTCCATTTTTCTTTCAATATTGAAATTTTCTTTATCAATGTGAAAACAGTAATTTATTTGATCTTGAAATTCTTCATTTAGTAGGTTACTTGGTATTATAAGGTGTTATACACGAATATTTTATTGCAAGGCTATGCACCTGATCAAAGCGTTCTTTTATTTTCTTTTAAAATCTATCCATTGATAAAAACAATTCTAGTTGAACTTCTTGTTCTAAAGATATAACCACGTCTTCTGAATTTTCACCACTCATAATTCTTCACAAATTGTTTTGGCTCATATAGCAGCGTTTTGTATTAGCATAACGCTTTGTTCCATGAAATATGTTTGCATTAATTTTAAAAAAGAAAAAAAAACGCGTTCCCATAAATTTAGATAACATAGAAAAGAAAAATATTGCTTTGAATCAAGTAGAATTCCAACATCTGATCTCGTTTTACTAGTTACTTCTTCAGATGTCAATTTTAATTATTTATGCCTATTGTGGTGTTAATTAACGGAGCCATTTGAATAATTTCATAGTTTTGTCATAATTCAAATTATTTGCACACTGCTTTAATTGAATAATTAGCGTAACATTTTAATGAACAACCGTATTTTAATGTGTGCTACTTTAATGCAATGAAAACGAAATAAAGTTTTAAAAAATAATTCCCTTACAACACGTGGGACGTGGTGGTCGAGAGGTAGCGCTCTCGACTGTCACACTGATGGTCACGAGTTCGAATCCACACGAAAGTGAGGATTTGTTCTCGGGGCCTGAGGAGTCCCCGAGTCACCCAGCTCCGAATGGGTACCTAACTAGACAATAGTTAGGCGGCTGGGGTAATGCGTGGAACCCCTATAGCCGTGGCCTGTGACCGCTGCATCACTTGCCAACAGATCATCTCTCATGGTCTGTGGACGCAATTATCTTCTGCATAGAAGGAGCGTCTGTATATCTAAGATAGAAGATAACACTTTTATCAAAACTGAAACAGTAAAATAAATTACTATTTGAAAGTTAAACACAATATTTGAGCCATCATGCCATGTAGGTATTTGTTAGCGAATCATTCTGCGCTTGTGGAAATTCCACGCAAATCTGCGGTGACGATATTAATTTCGGCCTAGCGGTGACGTGTTTTTGTGTGTAGTTTTCATATAAAAGCGTCATCTGTGACGCATATTGTCTGATTTTTCAAACAAATGGGTACCTTTTTTGAGCGATCTTAATTTTTTTAACGAGTTTGCGTTAGTTATAACAACCAATATGTAATCAAACAAATGTTGTGCGACCCGTTAATTAAGACTAAAAATTACGAATATTTTTGTTTCACGTTGGTCTTACCCCTTCAAAAAATTACAGGGCGTTGTCGACAATGGCTGTACTTTTCAACTGCCCACAAATGCCGCCGTCAAAAATGTGTGCCGCCCGGGGCGGACCGCCCCCACCGCTCCCTCTAGCTACACCACTGGGCTTAAAACAGAAGGAATACCGAGCACAAAACAGCATTTCTGTGACACATTTAAATCCTAACATTTGATTTTATGTACAAAGACAACAAAAAGGAATTTTTAAAAAATACAATAGATTATATCTGGCGAGGCTCACAGTATAGTACAGCATTGGTTTGTCTTTTTAGCCTGAAAATAAAAATTATCATTAAACTAGGTATAAGAAATGAGAAAAGTTTTAACACGTTAATTGAAGAGTAATTTTTAAATGTTATGCAATCACATTGAAAAGTAAAAGAAAAAATTAATAGTAAAGTATATAATGATTATGCTAACTGGTTACAAGATTCAGTTAATTTATATTAATTTGTTTTAAAAATTACCGTTTTATAGAACGTTTTAGACTGCATGCTGAGACCCTCAGATTTCTCTACTAAGTCATCTAATTTTTCACCTCTTTCTAACACTGCTTCAATTGTGTTGTGCTAGAAACAAATACATTTTAAAAAATTGGAAAGATTATCAAGTTTATTCTCCAACTTTTCTGTTCATAAAAAAAATAGAACAGTGGTTCGCTTAGAATGCAGTGCCATGTCCTGATAAAGAGGTATTGAATATCTCTTGCCTCATACAGTTTTTTCTCTCACACAATTGAAAATTGAACTTATCTCTAGAAAAAAAATTAATTAAAATTTGAAAAGTGGTGTTAAGTTTTTTGGATAATCTTGTTAAGTTGTTAAATTCATAACGTTTTCAGGAAGAAAAAACAACATAATTTAAAATGCATCATAAGTTTTTTTTAAACGAAAATGTATTAGCAAATTTACCATAATATTGTATAATATTTTTTAAATTTTAATACTTAATTTATCTTTATAATAATGACGATATATTTTTTTAGCAGTGCAATCTATATGGAACATTCTTACCCTCCCAAAACAAAAATAATCCCTGTTATTATGATTTCATCATGTGAAGACTACACCTTTGTCAAAATATAAAGGTTAGAATACATAAGAATATTTTTTTTTTTAAATGCTTATTTTGAATTAATTATATTTAAAATAATACTTTTTATAATTTTTTGAAAAGTATTTCATCTGAATAATAATTATCTCACCAATATAATTTTGGTTTCATCTAGCTCTGATTGAATTTTAGTCATGGCATCAGCTTCTTTTGGATTCTGGAAAAAAGTGTTGCATGTATTTGGTGAATTAAAATATTTTTTTTTAAATTCAAAAACAAATCTAAAACACATGTCAAACTCAAGGCCTGCAAATTTTACTTGCCAGTGAGGTCTTGATCAGTTTTCAATTATATTCATCCCAAGAGCGAATTTTATTTGTAAAAAGTTTTAGCAATGGCCCTGCAAAACAAAGTGTAGAAAAAATTCCCTAATAAGAAAGATTTGTATAACCACTGATAGTTAAGTGCGCTGTCGATGTGCAGGCCAAAAGCTAAATTAGTTAGAAGAATGTGGCTTAAGATGGAAGAGAACTGTACTAGTGAAATAATGACTGCACAACAGAATACAAGAGACATAAACCAACTTTTAGTAAAAGGAAATATGTCCAACATCAAGCTCTGAAAAATTAGCATATGAACAAAACGGGTAGGCCAATAATTATTTATTCTTTAATCTTTTTACTGTTTGGATTATATAAATGTTTTTAGAATTTTAATTTATTTCACACTTATTAATGTTATACTGTTCTGACCCCAAGATTAGATGTGTTTTGAGTTTTGGCCAGCTGAGCGATTGATATTGAAACCCCTGGTCTTAAAGATATTTAAGAACTAGATATGACCCGCGGCATAGAATGCGCCGCAGACTTGCTCATAGATAGAGCAAAGAACAGGGGGAAAGAACAAATACAAACAGCAGCACGACGAAATGAAAACAACGCGAGTGAACAAGGGTGGGGGAGATGAACAACTGACCCATAGTTGGTCTCTTAACTTGCGCACTACGGTTGTTGTTACCTTCCCACCAACCCCACCATCATCGCTTGTCTATTATAAATCATGGATGGTCAACCCTAACAAGCGTCATTTGTCATGCTTATTTGCACACGTCTTGTGCTTATCCTGGTGAATTATGTATGTAGATACAGTATTTTGGTCGTAGGGGGTTGTAGTGTTTCTCAAGGCTTGGTACACCTTGGCGGCATCCATCTCCTCTCCAGGTCAGCGGAGGACATTTAACAATAGTCATTAATCCATTTGATGTGGGCTAGATCCCACGCCCCTCAGCTTTTGAGGCGACCACACTATTCACTATCCAGCCTCAAAATATTACAGTACAAGTACATGAATTTCAATAAAATACAATTGCAGCAATGGCACTTATAAAAAAATAATATAAGCCTGTTAACTTAATGTAAAATGTGCTTTTAATTACCTGATACTTCTGAAGATAGTCGGCTAACTGAGGGAAAGGTGCTTCACTGAAACAAATGAAATAGGTAAATAGGGGAAACATGAAATTTACAAAAATTGTTTAAAACATGTATACTCTATTCTTTCTTTAACAATTTGTTTAAAAAATTTAAACACTAACTTTTCTTTTATAGAAGACCATTGTGACTTGGGACATTTCTCTTGAAACTCATCTAGGATCTGTAAAATAATATAAAGATATCACTCAAACCATTCCTAATTCTTTGATGTGCAAATTGTAAGTATGAAAAAAAAAATTCTGATTACCCTTTTTTAAAAAGTAAGAAACTAAATCAACAATATTGAAATTGTTTCATAATTTAAAAAATGCACTACCTAAATAATTATAATGAGCATAATAATCCTCTTTCAGGCCATGGTGGCCTATGGGGCAAGTGAAGTACTGTTCACAAGTTTGATTTAGCCACCACTAATAAGCAAGGGATGGTGTGGCTTGCACAATGCAACAGGAACCTTGCCAGCACCGAGGATAGAACCCGTGACTATCTTCGCCTCGGTTTGACTGTCCGGCTCACTACCACTAGACCACCATGCACCCTATAAGCTTATTTATATATGTTTGTAACAATATTTGGAATCACAATTCATATCAGAAGCCTGTTTCTGATGTCAAGCCATAGATTTTTTGAATTAAATAAATCTAATCATTAAAATTTGTATTATATTAAAGCTGTATAATAGGCTGATGTACCTTGTTGATCAATGTGTGAGCTACTCTCTGTGGATATTCTTGGTCTGCAATAACAACGCCAGCCAGGTTGTCACTTCTAACATAGACATGACAAATGTTTTCTGTAGAATATGATGAAAATAAATCTTAAACTTAGACAAATTTTCTAGCGCTTTCTGATTTCTAGAAAATCAAGCATTATAAATAATACATCAAAGGTTCAAAGTTTATGATAAATTAGAATTAAGAAAATAGTAAGGCTGATTTCAGTATAGTTAAATAATTACTACCTTGCTCTTTCACAGATGCCCTTGAAGCAGTTGCTGTTCGCTCTACAAGAATCTTGCTGGTAAAGGTCATAAATTCACTAATTCTAAAAAGAGTAAGAAACACCATACTCAAGAGCAACAAAAAAAATTGTTTAAATATTTTTAAGATTTTAATAATTTGAGGTATAATAAATTTTTAATGAAAACAATCTTAACTCTTATATATTGAAAGGAAATCAATTTAAACTTTAAATGTCTCTTAATGCTGGTATGTGTATTAATTAAATCAAAGGAACATGCATCTAAATTTGGTTTTCTTTATGTAGCAAAAAAATTTCAATTGAAATTTAGGTTTATAAATTCACTCCTATAATTATTGGTGAATTATTAATACTTTGTTAATTTTAAAATTAGGAGTTGATTATTAATTAAAAATAATAAACTAACGTACGTAGATCTCTGGAAGTATCCAAATGAGGACAATTCATTTTTTGAATTTAATAGTTTCCCTTTCCCTTCTGGTGTTTTAATCAATACAGCAATAGAAAGAAGTTTCATTTTTCTCAAATTTAACTGAAATTAAATTAATTATTTATTAAACAAAAGATAACAAGAATACAATCTAATATAGATATTTCAAACCCAGTCACTTTAGAGTTCAATAGATTAACATCACTCTAGACAACAAATAATTACTTAAATATCCATACTTTAGAAATATGTAAATCTACAGATTATATATAATGGTAACACTATGTCTACCAGATGCCTAAAGTGGATTTCTGTTAAGATAAATCGTTTTACCTGAATGTATGTCAAATAAATTTAGTTGGTGGGAAATTTAATTAAGCCTCCACTGCACTCCAATAATTAGGGGTATATGTCTAGTATTGTATAATATAATTAATAATGTTAGGTCAATTAAGTACTAATTACACTACACACTTAAAAAGACACATATCAGAAAAATGATAAAGTAATTCTTAATCAATTTCTATTTTATATTATATACATTTTTGTTTTAATACCATAAAACTTAACTATAATTAATTTGTTTATCATTGAAAGAATTAGAATATATACAGTTATCTGATTTAGCTAGTGCAATACTCGTTTTCAAAATAAATATATTTCAGCTGAAATCAATTAATTAGGCAAAATATTTAAATAATCAGATAATGCAGAGATAAAAATTTAATCTCCATATTCAGCAATTTTAAGCCGATGTTTGAAAAGAATTATTTTTGTGGCAGTAACTTTTTTCAAGGCTTTTTTTTTCAGCGGTGCGCTTTCTAAAACAAACATACATATAGCAAATTAAATAGATTGATATTGCAGCTTTGACTTACTTTACATTATTAAAATTTATCAAATTAATTGAAATCAAATTTGATATCTCAAGACACATAATATAAAAAAAATTATTATTAAATCTCTGTAATAAATTAATATTTATACTTCGCTGTACTGAAGCTAAACAATACCAGATAAGATTTTCTTTCAAATAGAAACAACAACAAATAAGGTTGATGCCAACAATTTGAGATTACCAATAGGCATTAGTACTATTTGCATTATCCTTAATTATTCAAAGCAACATAATTTAGTTGAGATGCAAGTGTACCACATAGTCTGCGGACAATGCTCATAAAATAACATATTTTTGCAAATACTCAAGTAAGAATTTTAAAAATAATTTTTTTGAGGTTGCAATAATCTTTTATCATTTAGTCTTAAGGCTATTCATAATACTTTACCCCTATATTTAGTAATATCAACTAGTAAAATAATAATAATAACCCCTTTTTCAGTCCATGACGGACTCTAGGGCAAGTGAAGTAGCGTTCACAAGTTATTAAGCCACCACTAACGAGCAGGGGATTGTGTGGCTAGCACAATGCCCCGTGGGCCTTGCCAGTAACGTGGTTTGAACTCGTGACTAGAGTTCTTCCCATCGTTCAGCAGTCTAAAGCGCTACTACTTAGACTACCGCTAGGCGAAGTGATAGTTCCATTAACCTGATGGTAAATCCGGTAGTGGGATCGAATCGCGCGCCCGTCCAGTTTAAAATTATTTTTTGTTTTTGTTTGTTAAACCAATCACAATTCAATGAATGCGATGGTGATTGTAATTTTTGTTCTTGTTATTCTGAAAAGCAGATACGTTGATTAAATCTTAGGGGTCTACCGATATTCATTTTTTTTGGGGTATTATCAAACTTTTTTTTCCAAAACAAAGTTTCTGATACTGATAATATACTAAGTAATACTGTATGTTTACAAGTTCCAGATCATGATCTGCATAGGCATTAAGACATATAAATATGACTCACGACCACGACAAAACAAATTGTCCTTTTTAAAAATGTACCAAAAAAAAACAAACTCCTTTTCAATCTTTGGCTTTGACTTACAATTGTTAATTTTAACTATTAGAGATAAATAAATTTTGCACACGGCCAACTTTTATGAATGAAACAACCAGAAAAAAATACGGTTGAAGGATGAAAATGAAGGGAATGGTTTCTGCACAAGGTACAATTTATTATTCCATACGAAACGAATTATTTGTTTTAGATTCCTTCGATTGTGCGCGAATCTTTGCTATCTAGAGCATTTTATATAATAAATTTTAATACTTGGCTTCGACATCACTTACACTTACGCAAAATAAATCGGCCGATATAATCGGTTGGCCAATATAAAATCTATTTAAATAAATTTAGATTTTAGAATTAATACACACATAAATAAGCCCAGAATTAATGTAGTATTATTTTATACCCTTTTAAAATATAAAGAAGAGTTTGTTAAGATATTATAATTATAGCGACTTAGACTAGTTGTCGCAGAAGTTGCGTATGTCACTACGCTCGCAAAATCCTGTCGAATTGTCTGCTGCTACGACAGTCGTGTCGTAACACTAGCAACATCTTGTCAAATCGTCTGCTGTTACATGTCGTAGCAGCAGTTTCTTGGCTAGCGCTACGACATGTTGTAATGCTAGCAACATCCTTTAATATTTAGTAGCATGGGTGCCACCAACTGACAGCTGTGAACCCTGAAATCCCTTTTAAAAAAATGTTTGAACCCTGAAACTCAATTTTTAAAAAATTGTGAACCCTGAAACCTATTTAACGCCATGTAACGCTTAATATTAATACAATATCAAAAATTTTGCATTTAAATACATAGATAAAAATAACAATAAAAAGCGGGATCAAATCTCGGGCATTAACAGATATTTAATTTGAAAAAATGCATTAAACTGTAGTATTTATATTACTTATATCTGTTCCATATTTAAAATTCACATTCTCATTTTATCATAACACTTGTAGACCATAAATTATAATAATGCATTTCTGCCAGGAAAGAGCCAACAACTGTTTTTACATCTTGAACTCTGTCAATTAAAGCTCCCCTTCTGCCACCAATTTCAGTAGAAGCACCAGGCAAGGTGTAGCTCTTTTGGAGGTTTGCTAAAGCACTGCAGTGGGCTGGGTTTATAGCATGATCTGACAATGCTTTTTCCCAGATGACCATTACAACAAGGTTTGATTGCAGACAGTGCAGAATTTGTGCCTGTGACAATTAAAAATTGGCTTCACATTACTTAATGACACTATTTGCAATTTTACTTATATGCACACATTTCAAAAAATGCCCTTCATTATATTACTTATTTATAATAATGTATATTAATATTAAACATAGAACAAAAATGTCTAAAAAAATAATAAGGAGCAGAAAAAAGCAAAAAATTTCAATGTGCACGGGCACAAGTATATAGAAACGAAGCACTAAGCATAGGCATAGTCATAGGCCGTAATAAATTTACATAATCATAATTGTCATAATAAATTACTAACAAACTATTATTAATTATTAATCTAAAAAATTAAAACATATATAAATAATATTAAAGCATCTGATTAATCGAATATTTAACTACCACATATTTCATAAGTCAAAAGTCTATTCAAATTCAATTGTCAATACTTAATTGAAAGTAGGATTTACAAAACTTACCAGGGCGCCACCAGGGTGATAAAGTTTTTTACACCAAACTTTATACGAAGTGCCGCAGTCATTTTCAGTATTCAACCACTGCCATCGCCACTTGTTTTTAACTGTTTTCTCCAACTCGGCAATATTTTCATTCATATCAACAAAGCGCATTTTTAGATATTGGCACTTGATGAGGTTCGTTTTTCAAAATGTTGATATGCGTGTACCATCGCAAAGCAGTATAGCCTACAACCAGAAAGTAGTAATCCAGCACAGCACACACAGCGAGAGAGCGAGAGGTGACGGAGAGGTCGGAACACGCTGTAACTGTTTTATTTATAGCAAGGCCGTTCCTTGCTGAATTGAATTTGCGTGAGACTACACAGTTACACTTGTAAATCTTGTGAATCCAGAAATTCCAGGAAAATCAAAAAAGAAAAGTCGCGCATCCGGAAAGCGCATAAAAACAAAGTCGCGAATCCGGAAAATAAAATAACAAAATTTCACGAATCCGGAATAACCCGGAACGGTGGCACCCCGTTTTAGTAGTGATGAGAGTGAGAGTGTGAGTATAAGAACTAAATAATTTACTAAATAAAACTAACAGTAGCCTAGTAATAGTAGTTAAACTAGTAACAGTAACATTGATAGTACTGATAGTGTTAATTAATTCTTAAATTACTATATATAACTCATAATAATATTACTAAATTAGTCATTCATACTCATAACAATAACAATGATAACAATGAGTAACAGTAACACTGAACATGGGTAAATTATCGTTTAGCAGATCCGGCCGCCATCTTTGTTTATATGCAAACTTCTGAAGCACTACAACTAAACCTAACCCTAAATTCTTTATTACCTTCCATTTTGGAAACATTCACTTATAAAAATGTTAAAACTCAACTAATTTCTCTTAAATCGGGCGGTGTATAGAGTTTCCGACCAAGCAATATTACCGTCCTCGACGCGGCCACCATCTTGGATCCGTACAACGATAATTAGCCCTGAACATGTCTAGCATGTCCATCACTTCGGTCACTCAAGTCACTGTCATTGCACTGTACTGTGTACTGAAGTGTACTGAGTAGTGAGTAGTGTCAGTGTACAGTACAGTTTATCAAAAATAAAAATATAGTTTACATTTAGTACAGTACAGTCAGTACAGTTACAGTGTAAGTACTGTAACTGTAAGTGTACAGTAAAGTTAAATTTAAGTAAAGTAGTAAAGTTATAGTAAAGTTAAGTAAAGTAAAGTAAAGTAGTTCAGTCAGTACACTTCAGTGTTCAGTAATTTAAGGATTAATTCCTCTAATATTTAATTAAATCATTAAGTAAGTACTGTTATGCTAGGCTGTCACTATTTCCACGTCAACTTACAATCACACAATGTAACTCAACACTATGTCATGTGTCGTACTGAAGCCAGAATCAAGTAAACAAATATAGTGTCTGTATCATACTTTAATAATATTCACCATATAATTTGTTTTGTGACTCAATAGCGGAAGTCTGTCACTTCGGAACTTTACAAAACTAAACATAGATCTAAGTATATTACAAGCGAATTATTTTAATTTTTTAAAATGCCTTTCATCCTATTATTCCTATTAAATAGAATTTTTTCCTTAACTTCACATAAATAATTATAATATATTTTAAACATCAATTTCAAGATGTTGGCTTGAATGGAATAATTGAAGTTTTAAACACTTAAATCCAATATTAATTAAATTTGTTAAAAATAAATTCCTTCCACTAGCCTAGCGCCACTCACTACCAATCAATAGTATAGTAATTTAATAACTTGAAAAGTTTTTTCTTATAATTATATAATCAGTCCAAATAGCTGTAACTTGATAACGTGACAGTAAAAGCGTGACTGTCCTAGTCCTATATCAATTATTTAATATAATTTAATAATTTAATTTTTTTAAAAACTAACAACCCACCATCTTATAAAACATTAATAATTAATTAAATGATATTTATAAGAATATTTTATATAATTAGTGCCTTATCATATTAAACAGAATCAGACGCTCCTTAAGAGTCCTTAAATCGGTACACAGAAAATTATTGCATCCTACGCTTATCAATGTCTAGCCTTGCATTTCCATTAGAATTTGTAATGTTGAGTGTGCTGGTACATGCAATTGCAACCCATTTCCACACCGAATCCCAGAGGCTCAACAAACAACACGGAGGTCTAATAAGTGGTCGTAGGGGGTGTTCTAATGTTTCCATTAGAACTTTCTCAGGGCTAGGTAAACTTTGGCGGTGCCCATCTCCTCTCCAGGTCAGTTGATGACTTTTTATAGTGATAGTCATTCAAAAAAATCATGTTAAGCCAGGTCCCTTCTGGAACTCAGGACGTGTTAGCGCATTTTCGTATTATGTATCAGTACTTATGTTAGATATCAGCATTATGTAGTTATCAGTAATTGTGTTTAGATTTTAGACATATTTTTATGAATTTTCTTGTGTAATGAATATACCTGACATTTTTTAAATTTAAAAGTCATTTCTTTACATTTTAAAAATTTTTATTTTCTCTTTAATCCAACTACAAGTCACCACAAATGATGACGTAAAACTCTCTAAACTTTTACACATATTCTAATGACGTCAACAAAAAAAAAAAAAAAAAAAAAAAAAAAAAAAAAANTTTTATTTTCTCTTTAATCTAACTACAAGTCACCACAAATGATGACGTAAAACTCTCTAAACTTTTACACATATTCTAACGACGTCAACAAAAAAAAAAAAAAAAAAAAAAAAAAAAAACTAATTCTTTTGCACGCCTTCGCACCACTCTTGAATGCCTGAAAAATGATGTATTCGACTTCCGGCAATGGCGGCCGTTCCCTGCGCCAGTGTTACCTCTCGATTCGCAAAGTTTTTTGGTAGTTTTAACGGGTTTTTTTTAACGGATCGAGTAACTGAGTGTTGATGCACAAATGGCAGGTCAGGACATACAAAAAACATATATACATCATGGGTCTAGGACTTATGGATGCTGTGATCAAAGGTGATGACAGACGGACGGACAAAACGGGTGCAATAGCGCATTCGACTTCTCGAAAATGCGCTAAAAATATATATTATATATGAAACATGCTTGTTTTCAATTAGAAAATTCGGCTTTGTGACGTAAAATTGGTGGGGGGTCTAAGTTTTTGTGACGAGGTGGGGGGGGGGGTTAAATCGGTCAAAATCGCGTGACGTCATTTATGGACGGCCGGTCCTGCATATAGTATATAGGCACATCCCTAAACTATAAAAATTAAGACCGTGACTAATCGACCCCATCAAATTAATCAAACGGGCGTGTGTCAAAAGCACAACCGTCAACATGATCTTGTACGAAAACCTTCATCATCCCCACTCACGAAAGGGCACCCAGTTATATGGGAGGGGGTAGCACCATCTAAACTCAAGACGCTTCGGGAGAGGGACTTAAGTTGGTGTCAAATTTCCTTGCCGCGTACAAGACACATTTGTTAAAGGGTTATCTTTTGATTGACATAATTCTCGGTCTCAAAATTTATTTTGATTGACGTAATTCTTTGCCTAAAATCCTTTGAACACATTCATTACGTCTACGTATTTAGGATTTTTAAAAATGTTATTTCTATTTTTAGTAGTTTCCAGACAGTCAAGTATGGGAAGGCCTGACCCGTCAAAACGACACCGGGAAAAATGAAAGGCCCCGGTCTAATGAAATGGCCACGGCCAAAACATTGTTTTCGTTTTTTTTTTAACATGAAATTTACATTTTTAAAATTATTATAATTTTTTTAAAAAATAAATTGTAACCTTTTATCAATTTTTTCACCTTTTAACAGAAAGTGGTCAAATTGTAAAATAATTTCTTGTAATGTCATCAAACCATTGTGACTTGGTACTTTGGTACCATATAGAGTAACTGTTATAACATTGTTTCTTGCGAACTAAACCTGACTCTGAATCGGCGAGTAGAAACACTAATATAATATTTAATTGTATTTTTAAAAATTCCATTTAACATCTATTAGTCAAGGGTCGATTTTTTTGGGGCCGTTTTGAGCGGGGCTTTCTAATCAGTTAACCATGTGAAGATCAAAGAGGATCCATGAAGTACGTCTTTAACCTGGGATGAGTCAAAATAAAATGTTTAAAAATGCAGATTAGAGGCCGATTCTTTGGAGTACGGATTCAGTTATTAGACCTCCGTGTAGTTTGTTGAACCAAGATTTTAACCAAGTGACCAAACCAAATCATTTAATTGTGACATATGACTGGTATGGAATTTCCGAAGAATCAGCCAAATATTAATCATTGATTATTCAACTTTTGAGATTGTCCGAGTTGGTGCTCGCTAATCCCCCCCACCCCACCCACCCACACTTTTCCGGGAAACCGAGTAATTAATAGAATTTGGACTTGATTGTGTTGATTTACGTATATCAATAAATGTGTCAACTACTGCTAATGGCCGTCAAAGGAGGTTTTCAGCTATTCCACGTATGTTATTAAATACAACATATATGATATTCGCAACACGTTTAGGGCCCCAGGATCTGCACTGACGCTGTACTTAGTGCAAGGTTTTATTTTAGCTGCTATTCTAATTATGTTTTAAAATAATTTATATTGCTTGCTAAAAGTGACACGTAATACTAAATGATATTGAATCAAAGCAGTAGGCTCAGTAGCTGACGATAAAATACAAAGAAAAGAAACAACACGGAACCAAATTAAAGTTTATTAAGAGAAAATGAGTACAGTATATGATTTATTAAATGTAGATTATACAAATTGTAAATTGTAACAAAGAATAAAGAAGTGTATTCTAAATTTATAGTTTACAGTAATCCAAAAATAGAAATGTTCAGCAACCCAGCTGATCAATCAAAACATCTCATTTAGGGAAAAAAAAAGACTTATTACCAGAGGCGTCACAAGGGTTGGTGTCACCTGGGGCGGTAGGTCATGGTGTCACCCCCTGACGAAATACCCATAGAGCTCCTTCGAGTTTTCTAGTGCCAAATAACGGGAACATACAGAATTTTACATTCTGGTGTCACCCCCCTGAAGGTGTCACCCATCATCACAGCACCCCTAGTGACGTCACTGCTTATTACACACTCGAAGAATTCCTTTCGTTCTCGATTCTGTATTCTGGAAATCTCATCTACTGTGTTTTACTTATAAAATAAAAACAAAAGCACAGATTTTAAGACTCTTATAGAACCCGTGGAGAACTTTCCTCTCATCAAATCCCCTTCCCTAGAGTAGCGAGGCGTGTTGCGAAGGCATCTCCCCGGGATGATCTACCCTAGTGTTGGGCCTCCTGAGCACACTGAAAAATATTTGAAGGTACCCCCCCCCCCATTAAATAACCCACACTAAGAGGCGGTGGAGTTCCCTATTTCGACCCACTATTAGGCCTATATTGGGGCAACCCGCGCAATGCTCATGGATCATTTTTGGATGTTCGCGATATGGGGGTCATCACTGGGAAAATCAATCAACAATTGCAGAGTTAGACTCGAAGCCCTCTTCAGCCCGGTCTCCAATATTCCGTTGCAATATTCCAACGAAGATTAGACTTATAGGGAACATTGCATGGTAGGCAAACGACTTTTCTCAATGGACACATTAACCTTTATTTTTATCAATATTTTGAACAGTCACGCCAGTCAATAGTTTAAAGGCCAAAATATTAGTGTAATCGTCCGAAAATGATTTCATATTTATCGGCCGAAATATTTCACTTTTTGACTTCCAGTACATATACAAACAAGTTAAGTGGTGGGTCGATTAATCGTTTAAAAATTAATCATTAAAAATTTTAACGATTAATCAATAAATTAATAGTTAATTTCCGCAGCCCTTATAATGCCTTATAATACTTATATATATTTGAATATTTGTTGTTATACCAACATCAATCCTTACACTTATAGTTAATATTTGAGGTCTAAATAACTTTGGAAGAGTTTAAGTTTTATTAATAATTATTAATAAGCTACGCCTGCTATTGACAGTTTAAAACAGTCTTATAGTTATAACACAATCACAATAAAATATATGTCGTGTGTATGTTACTATGTAGGAGGTGTACAGTGTACCGGCCGTAACAGGGAAAAACTTGTTCAGCTTTTAAAATTATTAAAGCATATGCTGTTGTTCTTAGTTAATTTAAAAAATAATAAAAAAATAATGTCGTAATCAATGTTCTCCTTACCTCTCAATCTGAAGTCCAACTATATTTTTTCTCCTTTAAAATTTAAACCAATAATAATTTTTTAACTAACTTATGGTTTATAGATCTATTATTTGTATCGATAAATTCATTTGACATTTGCGAAAATTTTACACTTGAAATCATTGATAATCAATATCCTAACCTGTCATTTAACACGAACAATGTTAATTTACACTCTTACTGTTACAAAATAGGTTTTTACCAAATTTATTTTTATAGTCGCCTTGAAAGTTAAATAAATGTTTTTTTTAGTTGTTTTTTTAAAAACAATACAAATTAATTAATATATAGATCTAGATCTATGTATTTCCTTTTTGCGAAAATAATTTCTACAACATAAAATTGAGAATCCAGGAATTATTCTTTTGTGGAAAGAAATCAGATAAATATATCTTGTTGAACTTGAAAGAGATCTTTGAGTGAGCACTACTAAATTCTATACTACTATACATAATACAATGCAGAACATATACTCTACAGCAGCCAGGATGTGCCGGTTTTCCAATTCGGTATCTTTAATTTTCATAAGTTGATTTAGTTTATAAAATAATTGTAGTCATCGCATCTAATGTCAATGACTACAGTACTCAGTCAGTACTGTGAATGTAACTCTACTCTAACTCTAATTACTAATTAAACTTAAACTAATTTAATTGTTTTACTGTAACTTAGTGTAACTGTACTGTGATAATGCGACTAATACTAAACTAACACTATACTATACTATACTCCATTATACTACCATTAGTATTAGTAAAATTACCATTCTTATCTTATTTTAGATATACAGATGCTCCTTCTACTTCTATGCAGAAGATAATTGTGTCCACAGACCAGTCAGACCATGACGGTTTATTATCTGTTGGCAAGTGATGCAGCGGTCACAGGCCACGGCTATGAGTGTTCCACGCCGACCACGCATTAGCATTACTCAGCCGCCCTTACTATTGTTAGGTACCCATTCAGAGCTTAATGACTCCAGGACGCCCTAAACCCAGGGAACAAATCTTATCTTATCTTATCTTAGATATACAGACGCTCCTTCTATGCAGAAGATAATTGCGTCCACAGACCATGAGAGATGATCTGTTGGCAAGTGATGCAGCGGTCACAGGCCACGGCTATAGGGGTTCCACGCATTACCCCAGCCGCCTAACTATTGTCTAGTTAGGTACCCATTCGGAGCTGGGTGACTCGGGGACTCCTCAGGCCGCGAGAACAAATCCTCACCTTCGTGTGGATTCGAACCCGTGACCATCGGTATGACAGTCGAGAGCGCTACCTCTCGACCACCACGTCCTTCGCATGTTTTCAAACTCGTTACCATCAGTACGCCAGTCTAGCGCACTGCCACTCAGCCACCATACTTTTGACTATTACTATTAACTAATTACTAATAGTAATAGTAATTAGTACTAATACAATTAATAATTCAATGTCATTAACAAATTCAAAAACACTCATATTTTAATGATGCATTATATCATGAGTTTGTCGTATTGTGTCAGCTTTGGTATAAGTCCAATTTAGTATACACTATACACCCTGTTTGGAACTTTGGACGCTAAACATTTTGCTTGTTATACGACCATCACGCTAGAACTTGTTTGGGCATGGGGTCGTCAATAAATGATGACACTGCCATTTGTGTTTTGGACTATCCCCCCCCCTCCGCCTTGTCACAAAAAGTTAGCCTCCCCCTCAAATATGATGTATTCAAGTTAAAGTTTCGTCCCTCCCCCACCCCCAATAAGAGCAGTATTTCTTAATTGGAAATGAGTGAATTGTATCTGGTACACCCCCAGATAGTGTGTAGAATTTAATCATTAATCTTATGTAGAGATGTAGGCCTACTTTTAGTATGATGTATTTTTGTATGTGTATGACATTTTATGATGATTTCATTCAACATTTATTTATAACTTGTGTATTACCCGTCAATAATGACGGAAGTTTTCAAAATAAATATATTTATAAATTATATATACAAGTAGTTGCCCCTTTCCCTGAAAGCCGTATGATAAATAATCAGAAAATGCAGAGACAAAGAGAGTAAAATTAAATCTCATTTCCATATTGAACTTGAACTATTTTATGCAGACTTTGGAAAAGATTTATTTTAGGTGCAGTAATTTTTTTCAAGGCTTTTTTTTGGTGGGTGCGAAAATAGCTTTACTAACAAACGATATGCATAGCAAATAAATAATATAAAAGCCCAGGTCACTCACTCACTCACTGGATGTGGAACGCTGAGGAACGATGTACGACAGTCTACAGCAGTTAGTTGAAAAATCGTGTGGTGATTAGCGCTGTAAAAATATTTAAAATGACGTCATTGTTTGGTGTGCATCGGTGCGCAAAATACAACCCCTATTATTAAATACTTTGCGTACATTTCAGAAAGTTTAATATTTCGTATTTATCAAAAAAGGACAAGTTAGTTGGGCTTTTGAAAAAGGTAGGCGCCCTAAAAAAAAAAGTGGGCGCCGCAGGCGCCCCGGCATAAACTAGTTATATATATTGATTCTTGTCATTGTTTGTCGTTTCACTATCATTTTGACCAACACATCGTACCAAAAATTGTTAGAAGTGGTGTTGGTAAATATTGTTGGTGTTATAATATTATTTGCGAGTATTTTTCTGCTTTGCTGTAACCGTATTTGTATCCATGAAATTTTGTGAGTCCAACAGGCTTTGGCAGGATCTTCATGGGCCACAATCAATGTTCATTCTGGCTCATATTACATGTACTATACTATAAAATTGAAATGCAAAGTTTTTACAAATTCAGTCCAGCAAAAATTTATTTTTACAAACAATTTTATAATTTAAAATATTATATGTATATATTTAAATGTAATGCTAAATGTTGTATTCACTTGCACTTTCATACTCCATAAACATGAAATTGAAGTTCATATTCTATAACTATCACAAAATCATATTATATCCAAACAGTCTATTTTTGCAAGAAGTGCTTTACAAATATCAGGATTTCAAAGCAGCAGATGTGCAAGAATAGAATATGATGGTCAAGCGTTAGCCAAATGCTTTTTTTCTACAGGTAATTTGAGCTAGACGAAAGTAAATAATAAATGAATGAAAGATGAATATTCGTGTTGAACCAATAATCATTATTATAGAGGTTAATTTTTTAGTGAAAAATTATAATACTATTACAAATAATACTAAATAAAATTATGATTATTTCAATAATGCTCTTTAAGTTAAAAATTATTAAGTATATTAAGTATTGTTATAATATTATTTTTATAAGGTTATAAATCGCTGTCTCCTGCCAAAGTGCAACACCCTGCTCCAGATTTTAAGGGTCAGGCAGTAGTGGACGGTGCATTTAAAGAAATTAAACTTTCCGATTTTAAAGGAAAGTATCTTGTGCTTTTCTTCTATCCATTGGATTTGTAAGTTTTTAATAACCTTTTTGTCACACATAATTTAAATAAAAAGTTTGAGAAAAAGGAGTTATACAGTTTTAAATTTAACTAAATCCCATGTGTTTATTTTCAAAGAAATATATTTTCATTTCTAGAAACATACTTCATTATAACTAAACATTGTATTTAGCTGTTATGTTTGAAATGAAATGTAATTTGAATAGTAAAATTTATTAGATGCTTGGCTTTAAAATAAATATCCTTTCCATTAATCCTTTTTCTTTTCAGTTATAAAATATCTGTATAATTTAGTCATTGAATCACTAATAATATTAATTTTGGCTATCCAACAGCACTTTTGTGTGTCCAACAGAAATAATTGCCTTCAGCGATAACATTGACAAATTTAAAAAACTGGAGACTGCTGTTATAGGAGTATCTACCGATTCACATTTCAGCCATTTAGCCTGGATCAATACTCCAAGAAAGGTAGGGGCAATCAGAAAGGTTGCTTTAACAAAATGTATTTTAAAAATTAGATTTGATAAACATCCTATTGCTGTAGCCATATGGTATGTATATTGATTTAAAACAATATAATTTCAATAATTTTTTCAGCAAGGAGGTTTAGGAGGATTAAAATATCCACTTTTATCTGACTTCAACAAAACCATAAGCAGAGATTATGAAGTATTAATTGAAGAAGCAGGCCTTGCTTTGAGGTAAGTAAGTCAATTTGCCAATGTATGTGAGTATATATTACTGAAACTGTTTCTGGAATGAAAATAATATTTCAACCTATAAAAAAAATGTAAGACAGTGTTCAAGCCATGGGAAGTGAACTAAAATATATCATGAAGCAAGATATTTTTATGCTTGAATTTGAATGAAAGCCAGATCAGTTTAAATGACCTTTTCAAACTTATTCAGCAGACATTACTAAACTAGAAAAAGAAATTATTTCAAATTGATAAACACTGTTGATCAGATCACAAATGATGTTATGATCAGTTTTTCAGGAGTCATTTTTTTCTCTTCAGTGTTTAAGCTCCACTGAATGTGACTCTGTTACTTAGGTTCCTAAATATTCTGCCAGCTGCCTTAACACGCTTGACTTCTTACTTTTGATACACATCTATACAAATATAATCAAATATTCATTTTAGAAAACTAAGTTTTGTTTCTAATTTTCTGTTTGATTCTATTTATCAGAAACTTACAATTTCTTTTAACTTTTAATGTGTTAAAGCGCGGTAAAGCGTGCCTCGATAGAACTCTCTTTAGAAACGAAATTACAGAAAATAAAAACTCTTCAGTGAGTGAAAAAAGGTGTATTCGACTTCCGGCAATGGTGACAGTTTCCCTCGCTAGTGTTATCGCTTGATTCATGAAGTTTTTTGGTAGTTTTTATGTTTTTTTTTGTTGAAGATGTGATTTTGCTATACTAAAATAATATTACTAAACTACAGGTAAAAATAGTTTTAAACTCAATACGGTCTTTTGGATATATAAAATAAACCATTCTTATTCTAAAAGTCAGTATGACAATAATAATATAAATGGATTTTGCACAATTTTTTAAATTTCATAACGGGTTGATCGCAATTTGGGAAATTCTTACGGGACTGAGGCGGAAGTTTTCCAAAAACCTTATGATGGCACATTAAGGGTTAATTAATGCTGGTAGTAATATAATTTAAACTTTTTCATTTTTATTTGCAGAGGTCTATTTATTATTGATCCTAAAGGTATAGTTAGACAAATAACAATAAATGACCTGCCTGTAGGACGCTCTGTTGATGAAGTTATAAGATTGATTGAAGCCTTCAAATTCACTGATAAATCTGGTGAAGGTAGGCCCTTTTTATATACTTATAGCATTATTGTGTTTATAGAGAGCTTAAGTTTTTTAAAAATATTTTTTAAATTGTACAATTCTATCCATTTGGAATAGTCCTCTGGTCGTTTCTTGTTTAAAAATTTAAATAAAAAATTATTTAACGTTTAAAAACCGAAGCCTCTTTAATGTCACCTTAAAATTTTAACCCTTCAGCTAAATAATTTGTTCACTTCATGCATGTTGACAGTTACATTTTTCACTTTAATAGTTTGCAATTGGAATAAAGACTACCTAATTTGTTTGTTTGTTGTTGTTTTTTTAGAGCAATGCAATGAAATCTTTAAACTACTTTTTATGAATGTTTTGCTCTGTTTAGACATTGAACATAGTTGTGTTTACCCTTTCAGTATGTCCAGCCAACTGGAAGCCAGATTCTCAAACTATCAAGCCAACACCTGAAGGATCAAAAGAATATTTCAAAGACAAATAACTTACATGCCTTCTGCTTACAAAAATTTTAGTGTGAAGACCACGAGACCCAATCTAGAAACCTAGAGCATTTGCGCTCTTTAGTTATTATTAAGTTTGTAATTCTTCCATTGACATGAAAGCATGTAAAATATAACTCATTGTTATAATTTGGAATTAAGGAAGTCTTTGGGATAAAAAAAAAGATGTTAGTTATTTGCTGTCACTTCTGGAATACCTTTATGAAGACTTGTATTTTAATTTTATGCTTGCAAAAATATTGAATGTTACAGCAACTTAAGTTATTGATTGTTATGTTTAAAATCTTTAAACTTTTATGCATTAAATTGGTTTGTTTTGTGAATACTATTTTCAAAGATTATTCCTAATCAAGTTATCCATTTTTGAGACAATTATTAACTCAATAGTTCCTGAAGGGCTACTTCCGTATCTATTCCATATTCTGGACAAAAGGGAAGCAACTTTGTTAAGCTTTTGATTCCATTAGAAAAATGCTTTTCTTTTCTAAAGATATTCACTTATCTTAAAAATTAAAATTATTAAAGCAGTCAGCAATGAATTAAGTTTGATAATAATATAACATGCACTGCAAAACGATGACGATTAAAGACCGATATTGCAATTTTCGGCACCTTCGGTGAATACATACTCGATAGAGACGCGGCAAACTAATTCACACATGGATTGGAAGTGAAACAAGATAAAAACATTCGGTAATTTTTATTGAAATCTCATAGAATCACACAATAGCCTGAAGTCTCAGGGAAAGCGAGATTTTGATGCTGTTTTTAACTAAAAATGCGAGTGCATCACTATTCGAATAGATGCATTTCTTCGCATCCGTACGCATTTAGTCGCATCAGGAGCTAATGAGTTAATGTTATTCATGTAATTTTGTTTGTTGTATTATTAAATAAAATGTAAAATTTGAACTTTTTCCATATTATGTTCATAATTGTAGCAAAGAACAATTAATCGATGGAAGTCAGAATGTGAAAAGGGGATCATTTTACAATTTATTTAATTAAGGGCTGCGGAAATTAACGATTAATTTAACTTATTCTTATAAGATTAAATTATTCTTCACCGATTAATTGACCCATCACTAACAAATTATTGGAAGTTAAAAAGTAAAAAAAAATAATAAAATTTTTTTAAAAATAGCGGCAGATAAAAAACAACAAATTTCGTAACGATGGAAGGAACATTTGGGTTTTAAACTATTGGCTGACGGGAATGTTCAAAACGTTTATAAAGTTTGCCTACCATTGTTCTAACACTACTTTATCAAACCCAATGAATAGCGTATTAAGCTTTTGGCAGTAATCGAGTCTGACTCACGAACAGAAAATGGCGACACAAAATGGAGATGAAACTTCCTGAATCCGTTCACCCTCTACTATGGTGGAAACTAAATGAACACTGATATCCAATAATATTATTCCTTGCGAGGATCGTTTGGTGCTTACCTCAGTTCCATGTAAAGATTGTTCAGCTTGGCAAGTTATATTGTCAATTAGACCCACACATCACTTGAGCTAAATGTCAACAGACTTGTCTTTTTGCGTATTTGGTTATAAGATGTCAACAGACTTGTCTTTTTGCGTAGTTGGTTATAAGATGTCAACAGACTTGTCTTTTTGAGTTAAAAGAGACATTCCGGTGTTGTTTAGGTTTTCAACAAGAACGTTTAAGTGTTACTTATGACACTATAGTTTAAAATTTTTGGCTTTAATCGAAATTAACGATTAATTAATCTTTTTCAAAAGTTAACAATTAAATTTAAATAAATCGTTAACAGCCATAATTTAATTATAAAAATGAGAGAATTTTAAACAAAATTTCAGATGGATATGATTGAAATTAAATCAATGCTTCATGTAATACTAATACATTAATAATATTAGTTATTTAACTATTCCTAAGTTCAGTTCTGGTTCTGTTTAATATGGACAGTTTAACTTTAACTTTAATTGGTGTGCATATCATACTATAACTGGAGTACCCATTTCTTTGGTGTGTTAAATCAGTCATATCTTGAAACAGTCATTTCCTTTAAATTTAATTCAGGAGAGTTGACAATGAAAAATTCAAACAATAAATTGCATAAACGAAAATATCCTTATAACAGTTTATTTTTTAGTTTAGCTCTAGAGAACTGAACATGAGCGGCTGTGACATCAAAGTGACACTATGCCACCATCTGAGACGCAAGGCGGCGATTGTTGCATTATTTGAATTATATTCTTGGTTGTTGGTTCAGGAAACTCTAAGAAAAATACCATTCTATTGGACGGTAACCGGTCTTTTTTTAATGGATAACCGGTCCTCAAAAAACTTAAGGTCTTACAAACTTGGTAAGAAAGATATAGAAATATATTGGTATATAAAATTAAGAAGGTATGTATTTGTTTCACCTATGTTTCAACATAAATAAAGTGATGAATTTTGAAAATTGGCAAAACCTATGAATCATAAATTTTCTTCTGGAGAATAAAAGAGTAAATAAATAATAGCTTGGAAATACAACACTAAACAATCTAATAAAATTTCATAGCAACAAAAGTAATTGTTCAATGTGCAAGAACAAACAAATCCTCCTTCCGGTCTGTTATTCAGGTGTGGAACAGGTTCCCTGAACAAAGAAAACCAGCACTCTATCAACATTCAAAACTTTTGAATTGCAAGACTGACCATAAACCATGGGTAAGCCTGGGAGTTGTCGCAATATCTTTGGTATAGAAGGAGCATATGTAATATATAACATAAGATTGGCACACCTAAAACCAGTCTAGAAATTCTAAATCTGAAACAAAACTAAAAATAAAGAAAATAATATTCAAATACCCACGAAAGCAACTCTATTGTGCAGGCTAAAAATATGAAGAAGAACGGAAACTACATTAAACAGAATACAGGCGTTCAGTAACAGATGCCTGAGAAATAATATAATGAAAATACAGTGGTACGATGTGTTTGAAAATACTAAGCTGCTGGAGATGTATGAAAATGAAACAATGGAGAAACAAATGGAAAATAATATGAAGGTGGAAATGATAAAAGTTCAGACAATATACAAAAAAAAAGACCTAAACAGTCCCTGGAGCGGAACTCAAAAGACAAAAGTTAAGGGTAAAGGGCAAATGGAAACACAGTGTATCGGATGATGCTTAGAGAATGCAAAGAGCTTCTCCTAGAAATCGGAAGAACTAAAACTAGTGCTAAGTGACTGTGCCATGTACGTCAAGGAATTCAAAGGGAACATTCATTGTTATTAAAAATTTAAGTAATATGATCCATTCCAGCACCCCTATATAATTGTTCATCATATTAATATCAGGAAGCTTGGACTAAGGCTACCGTATAAAAGGCTTCTATTAGAATTTCACTTGAACCAATCTAGGTAGTTTATATCTTTCTTAAAGCATATTTGAAGATATAGAAGTATCTTATCACATCCATTCTCTTGAAGGGGGGTCTAAAATTTTCTTAAAAATTCTATAACTTAATTTTATGCTAGACTTTTGACATATTTCAAAATATGAGTCACTTTTGGGGCGTCGGGACTCGGTGACGGGGACCTTTCTTACCAAATCCTTTCATGAAAAAATAGGGAAAAAAGGCAGTCCATAAAATACGTCACGATTCAGACGTGGGGGGGGGGGGGGC
>MUZC01000525.1:131881-147140 GCA_002072015.1 Radix auricularia | reverse complement strand
GAGAAAGAGAGAGAGAGAGAGAGAGAGAGAGAGAGAAAGCTCCATGGGTAAAGAGGAGTAAACGAAATAGAGCAACCAGCGAACTGGAAGAATAACCAGAGGTCAGGGAGAGGGGGAGAGAAAGAAAGAGAGCAATCAGAGATTCAGAAGAGCAAATAAGATCTAGAAGTAAAAACCCGCTTCAAATAGTCTCCATTGTGACGTATCAAGCATTCCTATCAGAAACCTGAGCTGACACTGAAGATTTTCATTACCTGAACTAGAACAGGGAAGATCTCCTCCAGCTTGTAGCTGCCACTGGAGTATTGTTGTGTGATCTTCACATCAATGTTGACCTTCTGACCCGTGTTGAGTACAGCCCCCTGAGCTGGCAACTGGACATCAACATTCAGTTGTCCTTTTAAAGACCCGTCCTTCCCAAGAACTTCGAGAACTTCAGTACAAGACCTTGGGCTCTGTTCAATACAATTAAAAGTATTTCCGTTTAGTTTACTGTTAAATTTTAGAAACGCAAATTGTGTGATAGATCTAGAAAGTATTATTTTACGACCTAGTACAATTGAAACCCTACATGTGTAAGAAAGTCAGCAGTCCCGAGCCTGCGCTCTTCATGGGCCTTCCCGGAAAACCCCTTAGCTCTCTGGCCCCCTATGGGACGTAAAAGCTAAGAAGACTCCCCGGAGCGGTCGCTTCTAGAAGCGGCCACCTGGGCGTCCAGGACATTAGGTCGAAAACGCCTCCCACTCAGTTGACATCCCGAGGGAGGGGTGGGATTTTTCCCTACTTCGACCTTCTATCACTTCGGCACCACCCGTCAAAGCTTACAAGTCTCAATTGTATCTAACGCATACACAACACAGAATAATAACAGATGTGGAATAATATTTTAAAATCCTATATATTAACATGTGGCGTCTGTTTGATGCCTTGCTTGCCGAAAAAACTTTTGATCCATTTTTAACCCACTTCCTCGTAAGCTAGCGAGCTGAAATTTTGCAGGCAGACTCGAGCCAGTGATAAAAATGATGTATCGAAAATTCAGATTTATCGAATGTACTGTAAATAGTACATTTTTATAGATAATAGATTATTTCTATTTATCTATATGTAGCATGTTAATTTTTGTGCGAGAGTGTCGATGCATATGATATTGAACGACCATTTTAAATACTTTCCTGTTGCTCCGTGCGGTGCGTATTATATTGAAGATACTTAAAAAAAATTCCATATATCTAATTGTAAATGCTATTAATTGCGTATCTGTCTCGCGTTGCGCAATTTGTTAAACTTGTTTTTTAAAAAAAAAAAACCAACAACCTTTTCCGTGATCAAATTGATTTTTAATTTAGCAGACAGACTAGTAGTTGTTTTTACTATAAATACTTTATACATATAAAATAACTAACATTTTGGATTTTAAGTCTGACGTGCAATACGTATTATAGTGATCATACCTTATTGTTATGTCTGGTTTGTAAAGGATTTATAGTAAACAAAACCTATAATACACACATCACTAACAAACGTATTCAACATTCAACACTAAACCCACACATTTCCGCCAAGTGCGGTCGCTTCTTTCACAACAATATAGACACGTCATATCTATACAAACGTTTTGGTAGATAACTAAAACACAGAGCCGTAGCGTAAGGGGCGGGGAAGGGGTAGGGTGAACACATGTCCAAGTTGATATCGAGGTACAGAGCGCCAAAAAGAGACCTAGGGGCCGTCCATAAATGACATCGCGCATCGAGGGGTAGGGGATCATACATTTGTGGGTGGTGATGTGTGACGAGAGGATGTGGTGTTTACGAAATTTTACGTCACATAAAAATTTATAAAACAACGCAACGCGCAACTTTATATAAAATTTCCAGTTACATTTTTTTTGCTTACAATTTATTTAAGGACGTTTTGCATGGCTTCATAAATGTTACGATATAGAGTGCAGCCTACACTAAATACTTAAATGACAAAACTGATTTGAGAGATGCTAATTTTTAAATTAAAAATTAAGGTTTTAATGCGGNGGGGGGGGGGTCGTCTAGGTTGTTCTGACGACATGTGACAAGGGGTGGGTGGTCGGCCAAAATCGAGAGACGTCGTTTATTGAAGGTTCCTCTCAAAGACGTTACGTAACATTATCCACGGTTCATTTTATAGTTTGTTTCCCCGGCAAAAAAATAAATAAATAAATTTGCCACGCCTCTGCTAAAAGTCAATGACATTTCCATTTTTTACATTAACTTCAAGGACAACTTCAGACGACTCACGTTAAGAATTCCTTCTTCGATATAGGGAGGACTTCGAATCTTCACATACCCACCAAAGGCCATGATGATATCGTATTCGTCGTCGCTGAAAGAGTAAAAATATATATCATATTGTGAGAAAAGCGACAACTTAAAGTCATGGACTCAAAACTATTTCAAATTCTACCCATGTAAAGGACTCGTTATTTAAGAACAATATCCCAAATATTTTGCGGAGCTCTTAGAACAAACTCACTCATATGGCGCCTCAAACTCAACCAGTACACAGTAGAGGACACAGACAGAGCTGTCCAAGGTTGTCGCTCGGGCTTTTGGGGGGATCTGGAAGGAGAATTTGAACTTGCTGATGCCACTGTCAATTTCACCCTCGTCAAGAGCTGTACAGGATGAAACAAAGCTCAGAGTCAATACTCGGAGCAGTTAAACTTGACATTAGATTGATATATATAGACACGTTATTTACTGGCTGCAAATGTGAGGGGGTGGGGTTTATGATAAATAGATTGGGAAACAGAGGGAAAAGTGAAAAAATAGAGGGCAACAAGAGACAAGACGGGCAACACTAGACAAGACGGGCAACACTAGACAAGACGGGCAACACTAGACAAGACGGGCAACACTAGACAAGACGGGCCACACTAGACAAGACGGGCCACACTAGACAAGACGGACAACAAGAGACAAGACAAGCAACACTAGACAAGACGGGCAACACTAGACAAGACGGGCAACGCTAGACAAGACTGGCAACACTAGACAAGACTGGCAACACTAGACAAGACGGGCAACACTAGACAAGACGGGCAACACTAGACAAGACGGGCAACACTAGACAAGACGGGCGACACTAGACAAGACGGGCAACACTAGACAAGACGTGCAACACTAGACAAGACGGGCAACACTAGACAAGACGGACAACAAGAGACAAGACGGGCAACGCTAGACAAGACGGGCAACGCTAGACAAGACGGGCAACGCTAGACAAGACGGGCAACGCTAGACAAGAGGGACCACAAGAGACAAGACGGACCACAAGAGACAAGACGGGCAAAGCTAGACAAGACGGGCAACGCTAGACAAGACGGGCAACGCTAGACAAGACGGGCAACACTAGACAAGACGGGCAACACTAGACAAGACGGGCAACACTAGACAAGACGGCCAACACTAGACAAGACGGGCCACACCAGACAAGACGGACAACAAGAGACAAGACGGGCAACACTAGACAAGACGGGCCACACTAGACAAGACGGGCCACACTAGACAAGACGGACAACAAGAGACAAGACGGGCCACACTAGACAAGACGGGCAACACTAGACAAGACGGGCAACACTAGACAAGACGGGCCACACTAGACAAGACGGACAACGCTAGACAAGACGGGCAACGCTAGACAAGACGGGCCACACTAGACAAGACGGACAACAAGAGACAAGACGGGCCACACTAGACAAGACGGACAACAAGAGACAAGACGGGCAACACTAGACAAGACGGGCAACGCTAGACAAGACGGGCAACACTAGACAAGACGGCCAACGCTAGACAAGACGGGTAACGCTAGACAAGACGGCCAACGCTAGACAAGACGGGTAACGCTAGACAAGACGGGTAACGCTAGACAAGACGGGCAACACTTGATAAGATGGACAAAACTTGTTAAGATGGTCAACACTTGATAAGATGGACAACACTTGTTAAGATGGACAACACTTGATAAGATGGTCAACACTTGATAAGATGGTCAACATTTGATAAGATGGACAACACTTAAGTGTGCTTTGAAAAGATGGGGTGTGCTTTGAGAAGATGGGGGTGGTTGGAGAAGATGGGGGTGGTTGGAGAAGATGGGGGTGGTTGGAGAAGATGGGGGTGGTTGACGAAGATGGGGCCGGTTGACAAAGATAGGGGGGTGGTTGACGAAGATGGGGGTGGTTAGAGAAGATGGGGTGTGATTGAAGAAGATGGGGTCTGGTTAGAGATGATGGGGTGTGGTTGGAGAAGATGGTTTGATTGGAGAAGCTGGTGTGGTTGGAGAAGAGGGTGTGTTTGATTAGAGAAAAGGGTGGGATTAGGGTGGTTGGAGAAGATGGGGTGTGGTTGGAGAAGATGGGGTGTGGTTGGATAAGATGGGGTGTGGTTGGATAAAATGGTGTGTGGTTGGAGAGGATGGTACGTGGTTGGAGAGGACTTTGTGCCCATGTCGTTGGAGCAGTTATTTGTCATAAACTTACTGTCCTCTGTCCAAGAGGTATAAATGTCAGTGTGTAGCAGTTCAATACACTTCGATCCTTTTGGATGTGATGGGGGCAAATCAATAAAACATACTCCTCTTAGATGGATCTTGACACCTGCGAGACGAGAAGTGAAGTCCTAAGTATTGGGTTGATTATGTACCCTGTACCTTCTTTTAAACATGTAATCTGTACCTTGTTTTAAACGGTCACCAAAAAAGATTTTCATTACAGTTAGTTTTTAAAGAAAAATCAAACAATAATTAGTATCTTTCAGTGAATCTTAAGACTGATTAAGTTTCCATGTAAGATAACCTAGTCGCCTGATGGTGAATTATCCTTTTAAGTATGCAAACTTTACATATTTCATGTTTTCCCGCACATAAGTGGTATTGCATTCTATTGTATATCTAGACATTGAAAACGTCATGTTTAGTCACTTACTTTTACAAGGAAATGCAGTCTCTACAAAGGTGTACACTGTTCCAGTTATAGTCTCTCCAGCCGCGTAAATGGGGACTTTGCGGTGGAATCTGCAGGTTACGAAGAGGTTTGGCTTGTACTCGTCATCGAGATGGAACACGGACTTGACGACAAAGAAGTGGCGAGGTAAGTCGTCTATGGTTAACTCGCATGTGTGGGGCAGCCATTGGTGCCAGGGGAAGACAACCTCTGGTCGGTTCATTCTGGAGAGTGAGTTTTCAATCCTTGTTAGATCATATTGTGGGAAATAAGGGGAACTTACCGTACTGGGAAAGGTGGACTTCATTATAAAATACAGGCACTAATATTTGTTCATCACAAATGTCACTGTTACTCAAAATGGTAGTCCGCAGACCGGTGCTGTTCCGCAGAAGTTTTTAAGAGAGGACAGAAATATATAATTATAATCCCCCATTTTCAACCATTAATACTAACACTATAGAGTATAACACTATAGACTGGGAGTGTGAGGCAGAAGACCGATCTACGTGGCGCACGGTTGTCAAAGAGGGCGTCATAGTAGCCGAGGAGCGAAGAATGGAGGAGGCTGCAGACAAAAGAGCTAGGAGAAAGGCAAAGATATCTGGATGCACAGAGCTCGTGTGTAAAAATTGTGGTAAAGACTGTCACTCAAGGATAGGACTGCACAGCCACTCGAGAAAATGCAACCCAACTTAACGGTTATGCATCACCGTCTCGCGAGACGGAAGGATGCCGAATAAGAGTATATACTTTTTTTTGGCAAAAGCACATAATAAAAAATAATAACATTTCATGATACAACCACGTCAGTGAACACCGATCCCTAATGCAATGAAAAAAATGACTGCAGGTCCGCCATACTAAAATGTTTGAGAAGCAATGTCCTATCAGTCGCACTTCCAACATTTGCGCATCACTAAATACCTAACAGAAATTTTCCAGACCACCACTTTACAATCCAAGAATAATACGCCCGTTAGCGCCACATTCTCTAGTGAGTCTTAACATATGTCCAGAGGAATTTTTGGTTTTCTCGCCCCACCACACATTACACGCCGTTTGACTTGTATCGTTTCAGTAATATCAAAGCCTTTAACAGCATTTAAAAACACCTAATTCGATGCCTTTAATTGGGCTTTCAGTCATATTATAAAAGTAATTTACATCGGAAGGAATACGTTTGTTTTTAAGATATGAGCAGCACAGAATCTATCCCAGAATTTGCGTGTGATGACCACACTAGAAAAATGATAAATTTCAATGAGACAACAGGGCACTCACCTTTCAGATCAACATATAAAATCTGTTCCTGGTTAAAATCTGTTTAAAAACTCCATGTTAAAAAAAAATCCAGAGCACAAGATTAAAATCATGACCCAGGCGAAGACCAAAGTACTGAGTCAAACCACACAACTAAGTCCCAGCCAATGAATTTGTTCCTTAAATTACATGACGACGTGAATGAACACAGCTCACATCAGGTTGACAGCTCATGAAATCAACAGCTAAATGTGTTGTGAAAACAACAACAACAACAAACTAAGTAAACTGTAGAATGAATTTCTATTTAATTAATATAATGTGTTTGTTATTATCTTCACGTAAAGCGCTGTGAGCCCGGCTCCTTGCTGGGATACTGCACTGTATAAATTAACAATTTATTATTGTGTATAAATTAACAATTTATAATGTGTATGTTATTATCTTTATGTAAAGCGCTGCGAGCCCGGCTCCTTGCTGGGATACAGCGCTGTATAAATTATCAATTTATTATTGTTTTTATTAGAATATGTCATTATTAAAATGATTTAGAAGTAACCGACCACATTATTAAAACTACAGAATGATAATATCTGGAAGTTACAATGGAGATGGGGTGGGATATTAACGATAATAGTTACATAGTTGGTTTTTGTACAGGATAGTGGCAGTGACGTCACCAGGTTTTAGTGTCGTTTTGTCCAATAAACTATTGTGTTATTCTCACGACGTCACATAAACCCTCTCCCATGGTACAGATGGTAATCTCTCATGGCACTGATGGTAAACTCCCATGGCACTGGTGGTAATCTCCCATGGCATTGGTGGTAATCTCCCATGGCAATGATGGTAATCTCTCATGGCATTGGTGGTAAATCCTCATGGTACTGAAGGTAATCTCTCATGGCAATGATGGTAATCTCCCATGGCATTGGTGGTAATCTCTCATGGCATTGGTGGTAATCTCTCATGGCATTGGTGGTAATCTCTCATGGCATTGGTGGTAATCTCTCATGGCATTGGTGGTAATCTCCCATGGTACTGATGGTAATCTCCCATGGCATTGGTGGTATTCTGTCATGGTACTGATAGTATTCTCTCATGTCATTGGTGGTAATCTCTCATGGCATTGGTGGTAATCTCCCATGGCATTGGTGGTAATCTCTCATGGCATTAGTGGTAATCTCCCATGGCATTGGTGGTAGTCTCTCATGGTACTTTTTTATTCTCTCATGGCATTTGTGGTAATATCCAATGGCAATGATGGTAAACTCCCATGGCATTGGTGGTATTCTCTCATGGTACTGATGGTAATCTCCCATGGCATTGGTGGTAATCTCTCATGGCATTGGTGGTAATCTTCCATGGCATTGATAGTCTCCCATGACACTGATGATAATCTCCCATGACATTGATGGTAATCTTCCATTGACAAATTTTAAGAATGAAAACTTGCAAAAAAGACAACTTGTACTGATGACAACTACCAAATGACAAAGGCCCTTCCATGAAGTACGTCACGTTCCATAGGGGGGGCGTGTTAGAAAGTGTGACTGTTTGTGACAAGGGGTAGGGTTTTGGCCATGTGTGACGTCATTGTATAGGACTTCCGGCTAATAGGCATGTATAGCATCGAGCTCCTCTTTGAATGTTGTTTTTTGTGGTTTGGACTGTTTAATTCGTGTTGTTTCTCAATTAGGATGTTTATTATGGATCACTGTTTTGGGCAAGCTATGAATTTCATTTCTGAAAACGTTAAATTATTAGTATTTTGACTGTTTGAGTATACCGTATTGTTATTTATGTAGTTAATATGCTATGAATGTTTCTTTTTATTTATATATGTATTTTTGTTTCCATGTAAAGCGCTGTGAGCCTGGCTCCTTGCTGGGATACAGCGCTATATAAATCATCATTTTATTATTATTATTATTATTATTTAATATTAAATTTTAATTATTTTGCAAATAAAAATAAAAATAATTTTTTGCTCGAAATTGTGAAGTACTTTAGGTACTCGATTTGACATTTTGTGACAGGGGGTGGGGGAGTTAAAAATGGTCAAAAATAGAGTGACGCTTTTTATGGACGGCCCCCAACGTGTACAGATGAGAACCTGCCAAATGACAATTTGTACTGATGACACCTTGTTATGATCTCAAATTATAATGATGGCATGTTTTGATGTCACGCTTACATCTTTTAAATAATCCTACTCGGGGATGTTTCTGTGAAGACGATGCTTCACAAGAGCAAAGGAATCAGGGACTAGGGGTAGGATGGCAAGATGCAATGAAAACAAAAGTGTTGTCGCCCCAATGGTTCCTTTCATTGATTATCCATGGCAGGAATGAGCAGTCCATTTAAAGTGTTGCTGTTAGGGGAATCGATACTTCTCGCCATGTCCTCGTCATTATGTAGATGGGATAGGGTTGTAACCGTTTCTTTGCTGGGCCCGTGTTTTGACGTTGAGCAATAAGGATAACCGGTGCCGCTCATCTACTGTTACAACCAGAAGCGTGTGTAGGTTTTCTGCGCCCTTGGCTAATTCCTTTTTAGCGTCCTTGAGAAATAGGGAAAAGACTAAATTATACAGAATAAATTGATTATTAAAGGCTTAACCCTTGGCGACTGCCCCGATGTCAATTCGTTTTTATGCCTCTGGGTGCAAAATGCATTTTAAATGGTTAGCTATAAAAAAATTGGAGTACATCACACTTTGATACGAAATTGACAAAGGAGTCCACCCCCTTTTTTTTTCTGACACGAAACTTATGTCCGAAAGCTACACGCATACATTTTCACCAATCCAAGTTGTTAATAATTCATTTTACGGAATGAAATGTGATCTCAGAACTTATAGAAATTTATGTCATATGCGGCGTTTTGAGCTCAAAATAAAAAAAAATTGATATTGGTGCTTAAAAGATTTTTAAAAGTATAATGAAAACATAGAAAAACTAACATTTATTTGGATCAATTTAATGTTTATGTGACTTTGGGGAAATTGGTTCACAAATTATTCTCAAATCAAACAATTTTTTTTTCTCTTTAAGGCCTGGGCCTGAAAGGAAGACAGAAGTAATAAATCCGCAGGCAGATAAAAGTCAAGTCTGGGAGGTGAGGGTGATAATAGAAGTGTAGATAGTGGGGAAGGTGAGAGCTGTGTTGGTGATTAAAGGTGGTGGGGATAGTGTGGAAGTGATGGGTGTGTGGGTGATAATGGTGGTGTGGATAGTGGGGAAGGTGAGGGGTGTGTGGGTGATACTGGTGGTGTGGATAGTGTGGAAGGTGAGAGCTGTGTTGGTGATTAAAGGTGGTGGGGATAGTGTGGAAGTGATGGGTGTGTGGGTGATACTGGTGGTGTGGATAGTGTGGAAGTGATGGGTGTGTGTGTGATACTGGTGGTGTGGATGTTGTGGAACGTGGGAAGTTTGTGGGTGATAATGGTGGTTGGATAGTGTGGAAGGTGAGAAATGTGTGGGTGATAATGGTGGTGTGGATAGTGTGGAAGGTGAGGGGTGTGTGGGTGATAATGGTGATGTGGATAGTGTGGAAGGTGAGGGGTGTGTGGGTGATAATGGTGGTGTGGATAGTGTGGAAGGTGAGGGCTGTGTGGGTGATAATGGTGGTGTGGATAGTGTGGAAGGTGAGGGCTGTGTGGTGATAATGGTGGTGTGGATAGTGTGGAAGGTGAGGGCTGTGTGGGTGATAATGGTGGTGTGGATAGTGTGGAAGGTGAGGGCTGTGTGGGTGATAATGGTGGTGTGGATAGTGTGGAAGTGATGGGTGTGTGGGTGATAATGGTGGTGTGGATAGTGTGGAAGTGATGGGTGTGTGGGTGACAATGGTGGTGTGGATAGTGTGGAAGGTGAGGGCTATGTGGGTGATAATGGTGGTGTGGATAGTGTGGAAGGTGAGGGCTGTGTGGGTGATAATGGTGGTGTGGATAGTGTGGAAGTGATGGGTGTGTGGGTGATAATGGTGGTGTGGATAGTGTGGAAGTGATGGGTGTGTGGGTGATAATGGTGGTGTGGATAGTGTGGAAAGTGAGGGGTGTCAGGGTGATAATGGTGGTGTGGATGTTGTGGAAGGTGGGAAGTGTGTGGGTGATAATGGTGGTGTGGATAGTGTGGAAGGTGAGAAGTGTGTGGGTGATAATGGTGGTTTTGATAGTGTGGGAGTGTGGGTGATAATGGTGATGTGGATAGTGTGGAAGGTGAAGGGTGTGTGGGTGATAATGGTGGTGTGGAAGTGAGGGGTGTCAGTGTGATATTAGTTGTGTGGATAGTGTGGAAGTGAGGGTTGTGTGGGTGATAATAGTGATGTGGATAGTGTGAAAGGTGAGAAGTGTGTGGGTGATAATGGCGGTGTGGATAGTTTGGAAGGTGAGGGGTGTGTGGGTGATAATGGTGGTGTGGAAGTGAGGGGTGTCAGTGTGATAATAGTTGTGTGGATAGTGTGGAAGTGAGGGTTGTGTGGGTGATAATAGTGGTGTGGATAGTGTGAAAGGTGAGAAGTGTGTGTTTGATAATGGCGGTGTGGATAGTGTGGAAGGTGAGGGGTGTCAGGGTGACAATGGTGGTGTGGATAGTTTGGAAGATGAGGGGTGTCAGGGTGATAATGTTGGTGTGGATAGTGTGGAAACATGTCATGAATTACAGAAAATTTACTAAGGCCCGTCAAAGAACCGCCCACCCCCCAAAAAAAAAAAATAAAAAAAATAAATAAATAAAAAATAAATAAATAAATAAAATAAATAATTAAAAATTCAAGCATCACCATAAAAAGCGGTTTTTCTAATTCTGAGTGTCATCCCGAAAACTAAATTTCAGCCCTGTCACTGACATAACTAGATGACATGTCACTGACATAACTAGATGACACGACAGAAATGTGCAAATCATTTATTTGATTTGGAACAGATCCGATGGGAGAAAAGAATGCACATAGGGAAATAAAGGAACCCACATCTATTATGTTAACCAACTCTGTGTCTTTACTGAACCATGCATGGATAATTACATTAAACTAGTTTAGACGGAGCATGTTAGATGCGGCTGGAAGAACTGGAAAGAGCTGGGAAGAATTGAAACGACTGGCAAGGGACCGTGCACAGTGGCGAGCTTTGACAGAGGCCCTATGTTCCACAAGGAACCCAAAGGACAAATGATGATGATGATGAGTTTAGACTTCATGCGGTATTATTTCATTATGTTTATCACAAAATTTAAAACAAAGCTTCAATAGAGACTTAGAGTAAAGGGGGATGTCATGGCCCATAGCCCAATTGAATCTAGCCCCAAAATCACGTGGTCTGATAGTCTTTAACAGTTAAAAGAGATTTAATACTATTTGATACATTTTAAGAAGGTTTCAGGGGACGCAAGCCTGTAACTGTGTCCAACTCATTCATTATGACCAGTGCAGACACTCTCTAACACAAGAACACTTTATATAGATGCAGTTCCTACTTAATACAATGTAATTTCTTGTGAAGGTGCCTTACATTAAAAATATGATTTCTTATACAATTTTGCTTAATTCAGTAACATATTCCCAGTGGCGTAGCTAGGGTCATCTGCGCCCGAGGGCCGGGGACATGACCCAAAGTCTGCGCCCCTTCTCGGACTGACAGATTCTGGGGGCTAACTGAGTCCCACCAAATTATTTTTTGAAATCTACGGTTTATGTGTTTCATTTTTAAAGCATCTGTTATTGTAAAGAAATAGATTACAGGCAAATAATTATCTATACCATTTTTAAAAATTTATTTGATAAACAAGTAATAAAACTCGAATGTATAGATCTATTTAAACGCAGTTTCCAACAAAGAATTTCCGATTTCTTTCAATTTAAGGGAAATCATTCAAGAGTTACACCAAGATGGTGTCAATATAATGCCCACCACGCAACAATCTAACATTAGCATTCACATAGCGGGAAAACCACAATAACTATCATTCTATATTAGATTAGAAGTCATTTATGAAAAATAAAATTGTTGTCTACAAATTGCTTCTAAAATTGCGGCAGTCAAACAAAAAGAGATTTTGCAAATATTCCTTCTCCACATTATTCTAAATATTATAAGCTATTGTTTGGCATTTGTTTTAACCAGATATCATCATCATCATCTGTGGCGCTACAGCCCATCTAGGGCCCAGGCCTGCTCCACCACATCCTTCCATTCAGATCGATTGATGGCTTTCTTTCTCCATGCTCGAACCCCCAGCTGGTGTATTAGGTCCATTTCTACATCATCAATCCATCTCAGTCTTGGGCGACCAGTGACTCGTCTGCCTCCTGGTTTCTGCATGTAAATGATTTTTGCTGCTCTATATTCTGGCATCCTTTCAACATGCCGGAGTATTTTTCTCTCCCAAGTATTGAGTAGGTTCTCTGCCTTTTTGGTCAGGGTCCAAGTCTCACTAGCGTACGTTACTACCGGTCTTATAATAGTGGTGTCTATTATTTTCTTTGTTCCCTTTGAGAGGTTTTTGCTTCTTAGAAGTTTTTGTAAGCTGAAGTAGGAGCAATTACCTGCTGTTAACCTTTCTTTCCCCTCCGAAATTATCTCATTTTGTTCATTTATACTTGCCCCTAGATATTTGAAGTCAGTAACTCTCTCAAATGTGTGTTTGTTTATAATGATAGTATCATCAGTATTGGTGTTTCGTGACATAATCATATATTATGTCTTTGGTTCGTTTATAATGAGATCAGCTTCGGCAGACGCATATTCGAGTTCCTTGAAAGCTTTATCTATGTCATTCCTGTTTCTTTCCAGTAGGGCAATACCGTCTGCAAATACCAGGTATTGAAGTGGTTGACTATACAAGGTTCCTATTAATCTTTGTTCTGTTATATCTCTCAGGAAATAGTTAGTTATGGTTCCTCTGGAACTAACATGTATGTGTCTAATGATTTTCTCTAGTGTGATGTTGAACAGCATACATGATAGTGAGTCTCCTTGTCTGGGACCGCCGTCAACTGTGAACTCTCTTGAGTAATCTCCCTGTAACTTGACTCTACTTTTGGAATTGCCATTGTCATATATATTTAATATATGAACCGAGTTAGTTTATTTGGGACTCCAAGTTCCTGTAATGCGTTGTATAGGTAATTCCTATTTATGCTATCATATGCATTTTTCTATTCGATATAGAGTCGATGTATTTCAACCAGATAGATGTTATGGTATTGTTGGCGAGAAATCGACAAAATGCTAATATATTTTCATTTTTTAAAAAAATTTCCAGGAAATCCACAAAACCTTTTAAGTATTTTTTAAGCCCATATACATCCTAGGGACTTTTTAACGCCTGGCGTACCAATGGTCACGGGTTCGAATCCATGTGAAGGCAAGGATTCAGCGGCGTAGCGTGGGTATGTGCCGCCAGGGGCGGAACCAAAATTTGCCGCCCCCCCCCCTGCCGAAAAATATGTTAATGCTGTAAATTAAAGATAGTTTTTATTAGAAAGTAAGAATGACTCTGTAATAGAGATAAAAGAAACGATTTATTTCTTTAATTTCTTTAATAAAATTAAAATTTTCTGTTTTTCCTGATTGCACCCTCTTTCGTGTATCAATATTTTCAGCTTTGCCATCCTCAATAGCCAAAATTGAAATAGCAATAGATTAGAAACTTTTGGCGTAGATCTAATCGTTATTGATTGTAATTAATGTTTCATTAGCTTAATTTTTGAGAAGTCATTTTAAGACCTTGCATTACTTAAGACTATTGTAAGCAATGTTCAAATTAATTATATTATTTTAGGCATGGTAACTTGGAGCCTTAATATCTTTAAAAACTTTTATAAATCAAGTGGTCATGAAATTCATTAATTCTTTTTCAATCCTTTGGGTAAAATAGACTCTACTGGACAGTGTCATTTGATTACTCTAATTTAAAGCCAACATTTCTAAGTTCAGCAGATCGTCTGGTGTGCGAAAATCGCATAAGTTTTCTAAATTCTACATACCTGCTAAAATCTCACATGAATTTCTATAGCAATCTCATCTGATGAAATATAGAACTTTCTTCTCAACTGTTTTTCTAAATAACAAAGATCACCAAAAATTTGCTATCTGAAGTATCTGGTACTTTGATTGGAAGATTCGATTGAAATTGTATCTAATTTCTAAGCACATTTAAAGTATTAAATTAATTTCTCTGTGAGCATCTTCCGCTTAGAATTTTTTCTAGCACGATACATTTATAAATTATTTCGTGCATCTTTGACATAGATTCGAAAATAAAAAGATTTTATTGTGACTAGCAAAGTTCCTGCGTCTGTTGGTCTCATGAGATTTTTCTTTCTGCCTCTGTCAGTTTTCTATACAAAATGAGGGGTGAGACTGCAACTGCAATCAGGCTTATAAAAAATTAAACGGAAAAGATGTAAACAAGGTAAGGGTTAGCCTGACAGGACGTAGCAAGATTCTAGGTGTAATATATTGGGATTATTCTTAGGGGAACTCACTCTTGTACTACTGTAGTTTTATATTGTTTGAGTGATGTCCCTTGTTTATGTTTACGTTCTTCAGTATTAAAGTTAAGTAAGTTAGAGAATAAAATGACGAAACAGTAATGTCTCCATCGTCCGTTGTATTCATAAATTAAAACCGCTCAAATCCACTTCATTGGCGACCGAGGATTAATCATCCATTAAAAAAGAGCATATGCTTACTGAAGAAGAAGCTTGATAGAGCATATTTGATAAGTATTTGTAAAATCATGGCTCTATATGGCCAGATTAATGAATTTAATTCGAATGATGAAACCGTTCATGATTACCTAGATAGGTTAAGTTTCTATCTTGAAGCCAACGACGTGACGATGGAAGCCAAAAAGAGAGCTGTTTTGTTAACAGTCATAGGGCCTCAACAATTTAGGCTATTAAAGGACTTATGTGCACCATCTAGTCCAGCTACCAAGAGCTTTAACGAGCTGAGCAAACTCCTCACAAATCACCATGCGCCTGCACCACCAAAGTTCCTGTGTCGAGCCA
>MUZC01000525.1:81076-119218 GCA_002072015.1 Radix auricularia | reverse complement strand
GGGTGTGTGGGTGGGTGGGTGCGTGCGTGCGTGTGTGTGTCTTATGAACAAACGGGCTACAGAATGAGTATATACAGTATTTTATTATAATGCCCTCATGAGATGGAATTGGAAACATAAAAAGACATAACATAAATTGTATAACAATTCTGCTAATACCAACGAAGATCTTCCCAAGGGAACAATAAATAAATATCTTTTTCAAAAGTAACATGAAATCAACAATGGTTGAAATATCTTCAAATTTAGTAGAAACTTACAAGGGTCTTGGAGCATACCAAGTTCTCAAGAAATCTTTGAAATCACATGAAGCTTGTCACATCTATACATACTCAGTTTTAATAACATAAACATTTACTTAACTTTTAGTGTAGACAGTGTCATCTTCCATTTCAATATAACTGAACATGAATCCAATATTCTGCTTACAACAGCAATAAACAATCAGATTTAAGCAAATAAAAACTCATATTACAATGATTTCATTGGTTAGTTAAAAAATATATCATTACAAATTGAATTAACACTATCTAAGATTGTTTGCTAGTACTCAAAAAATACATTATTTTTCGGAACCTCTTTTTAGGTGATGATAAGCCATAATGCAAAGGGAGCAGTGCATTTCTTTCTTCTTGCCCAACTTTTGATTGATTCATCATTTCTTTCTTCTTGCCCAACTATTGATTGAATCAATCTTTTCATTAGAACCAGGAGAAAGCATGTGTATAGTAACGATGGCTGGTGTGTTAGAAGCTCTGGTGCAAACAAATTTTCTCTGTTTTTCATCTGCCTGCTCTGTGGAAATGTGCCAGGTTTTTCCCATGAAGGAAGGGGAAGATATGACAGGGCCTGTGACTGTTTGTAGCTCCACTCTACGAGTAACTCTTGTCTTGACTGAACTTGAAGCTTTCAATATGGATTTAACTGGAGTCACTTTTTCTGATGAAGGCCAATATGTTGCGCCACAAATTGACGCTTGACAATTATCAAAATTTTTGACCTTGCTTGGAGAGCTAAAACTTTTGGAGTGGCTTTTCAATTCCATTGATAATAGTTTCTTGGGTGTAGAAAAGATATTTACATCAATTCTGGATTTTTTGGGTGTTAAAAGCATGTCAGACTTCTGTGCCACAAGACTGTTATTGCTGGTGGGTGAAAAAGAATCAGATATGATGATATTTTTCTTGTATGGGCTGACCTTCTCAGGAGTTCTTCTCCTAGGGCTTTTGTCTAACAGGGAAGACCTGAGCCGCATAGAATGATCAGGTGAAGACAAGGCGGCCGACTTATTTGCCAATACTTTAGAGGTCTCAGTTCTATCTGGGGTTTTGGCCCCTGAGGTGTCCTGGTGAGACGACCTTGGTTCGCTCATTGAAAAAATATTTTTAAACCCCAAAACAGGTGAGGCCCCTCTTGTGACTTTCCCCTTGGTTGGTGTTAACATGGGACATGAGGAAGTGTCCCATAGAAGTGGTTTGATGTGAGAACCTTGCTTCTCTGGAGTCTTGTAACAGCTTCTTGTACTTTGACTTTTCTTAGGAGTTGAAAACAAGTGAAAATCATTAGCATTTTCGCCATCAAAAATGAGCTGCGCATCATGCACATTCTGACATCCGGTGAATGAACTGGATGAAAGATTGTCTTTAAATTCAAGCTTCTTAACTGATTTCCTTGGAGATCTTCTCAAAGAGGCTGAGCGGCGACTGTCCTTCACCTTGGATTTAGGTGATGGACTAGAGATAAAGGACCTGACCAGGCGTGTTCTGGGTGACAGTAAAGGGGACTCTCCTCGCACTGCACTGGACAATGTTCCTTGAGATCTTGAGAAGCAGGCCAGATGTTCTGTGTGAATAGAAACAAAATGTTGATTAGTTCATTGATCTATTTGTGGACAAGAATGTATGCTGTCACCATGAGTTTTACTTCAAGCACTCATGAAGGAGCTCTATTCTACACCATACAGACACAGTCAAGTGACTACACACCACCCAGCTGTCTCCTATATGATCCACAGGTATTCATGTTTTCCATGATTTACTTTTTAAGTTAACAAAAACAAGCATCTAAATTTGTAAAAAAAGAAAGAAACAAAAGTTTAACAAGAAAAACTAAGTGCCATGACCATAGTGCATGCTCTCCTATTCTGGTACTTTAACAATAAATCAGTCTTACTTATAAGTGGTCTGCTTCATTTCACTAACAAAATCTCAGAATTTTGAAGCCCAACTATTACCCTTGACTTATCTGCAGGTCATAGTAAATTTCATAATTGTTGGTTGAAAAGATACCCATTAAGAAAGACAAGATCAGCTAATAGATGGGTATATACTCAGGTTGATAAGACCACTCCTTTTTAAGGACTAGTTAACAACCTTAGAAGGATTGTTAGCGGTTGTCAAGGTATGAGAATCACTGTCACTGAGTTTGTTGTGAGCGATGTTTGAATTGCTCGGAAAACAGAACACTTAACGAGTGTTCACCACCATAACTTTGCAGAGTTTGTTCAGGGCTATATATAGTGTGAGACGGGGCAGTGCGGAGCGAGTAGAGGTCAATACAGCGGTCAGGGGACTGATGTGTAGTTTGTGTCAGGCTACAAGACGGATTCGTCCTAGGTAGAGCGATTGTCAAACATTTATCAAGGTGTGCTCGAATGTAGTGATGATCAGAGAAGAGGGACCTGTGAGGAATTAGCCTGTGATTGGAAGTACTTGATGGCTGTCATTGACTTTGTTGTATTATTGAAACAGTGTCTGTACGTGAAGTATTGCAACAATAAAGAATCATATTATTATTGACAAGAGTCGAGACGTTGGTCTTATTATATCCAGAACCCAGTACGCAACAGCGGTTGATCGGTTAGCCGGTCCTCAGATTAGAACCGCTCATCTTTATTCAGGACCACGTAACAAAAATAAGGGAAAAAATTAGCGATAACGTAGTGACAAAAACAACACAAGCCGTAACGCTTCTCTCCCTCTCGCTTTGTCACAGTGAGTAAAAGCGATACCGCGATCCAGCTGACAAGTAGGCTGGCATTCAAGCCTTCAGTCTTCTAGCTGCAAGCGTGCGTACATGACGCGTTATAGCTTTGCTTCACTGAAGTTCACAACTAATAGTACTAGCTACTGCTAAGGAATAAATTTAAATTTAAAAAAAAAAAATTTGCTTAGTTGTCGAGGCACTGTAACTGTACGAGAGCTAACACAGTGCGCGTTTTATGTTAACAAGGGTCAAGACAGATGATGTTTCTATTTATATTAATTATAGTTTCTTATAACGACAAAGAAAGCTATAAAAACATATGACCCCGTGACCTATCGGCATTTTCTGATCACCGATTTATAGGCATTTGATTACCGCATTAATAGTACGGCAAGTGTGGCTCAAACCCTATTTGAACAGAAAAAACGGGGTGGGGAAACGTGTGCGTTAAAAAAATTCAATTATTCTTGTGAGTTCACGATTGAAAAATAATATGGATTTTAAATAAATTCCATTTTATCATCATTGTTTACTCCGTAGTTTTATAATTTTATTATTATTATTAATTTTAATACGCGATTTGACTGAGCTGACTGGCATCAAACACAAGAGAGGTAAACATGACGTCACAACGGACGGGGCGAGGCGTTGGTTTTTGAAACCAATGAAAATACCCTGCTAACTTTAACAAACGATTGAACCGGTCCTCTTATTTAGACCGGTGAACAACAAGACCTCAAAATAAAAGGTAAAAAGACAATTAACCATCACTGTTTAATTAATTCTTTGGAATTTTTTTAAAAAAAATGCGTTGAATTGAGGGCAATGCGGAAAGAGCTGAACGCAAGCGGGGGAAGCAGGCTTTGATGCCATCAGACGACACCAGGCGACAACATTCTCTTGTTAGTTCTCAAAACATAAGGGATATAAGGACGAGCGGTTAACAGATTAACTGGTCTTTTTTTGAACGGTTAGCCGGTCCTCAAAAACGAGCGGTATTAACAACCTTAAACCTTAGTATATACTATCACAAGTTTATTACTTTCAAAATATGCATTTCTCTTCTGGGATGAAGAAATGAAAATACAGACCCTGAGAAGAGTTGGCAGCTGAAGAAGTTTGTGACAGCTCAATGAACCTGGCTACACTGCGGGAAGGTTGTGAATCAGAAGAGTAGAATGATTCTCTTAGTAAATATCTGGCAGGACGAAACAATTCTGATGTGCCTGCGGGCTGGTCATCTTCATCATCTAAAAACATGGAAACAATTATGCATTTTGACCAAAATATGACAAAACAAATAAAAAACCTATGAAATAACAGAAAAATGTTCTGACAAAATTTCTTGTTAGGTGTCACAAATTTTAGGATATACATTCTTTCAGTGGAAAATAAAACTTTTGATAAATGATTAATGTGTTCATAATTTTTTTTTCAAAATTACAACACTGAGCTAAATAAAAAATTCAGAAAAGGAATTTTTTAAATGAGTTAAGTTATAATATAATTACTTTTTATTTTGGAGTGACCAAAATTTGAAGGTAATAAAAGAAAAAAATTCATCAAATTCACATTTTCAAACAAATGACAAATTTCAGTTAGACCCATTCATCTTGACCTCAGTTATCTTGGTTTCAAGACAACTTGAAAAAGTTATGGAGTGTAGGGTGGTTTGAATGCAGAAGAGTAGTAAAATTTATTCACTCTGCAAAGGTCAAGGTCAATATACATATTTTAACCCTTTACTGGGCAGATTTTTTTTCCACTTTCATTCCTCCAAACGATTTAAATTTTTTTAAAAGAGATAATTAGTAAAAACTCTTTCTTAGGTTTCAGTGCAAATATTTATATTTACCTTTTTATTCTTGTCATATCTTGTTTTTTATTAATCCATGTCTTCCCAAAAAAAAACAAAAACAATTACGTTTTTAAGAAGTTCAAACAAGCACTATTGACACTATTTACAACCACAAATATTCAGTCGGACTGAAAGATCCTAAAATTGCATGATATTAGCACTAATGTTACTATCAATCTCTTCCTCCAGCTCAAAGCACATTTTTCTCAACTCAATTTCTGTTCAATTTAAGCCTATAACCCCCGCCCCTCGTTCTTCCCTTCACGAATCCTAGCCATCCACTTTGAACACTCACCAAACATATTGAAAAAACGAACACATCAAAGAGAACAGGTGGGGCAATGTAGTTGAATCTATTCACAAGAGAATAAACAGGAAATCACCTACCTTTTTAAAAAAAAGCGAGATTTCAACTGATGGTATTACCGGCCGTTTTGGGGATAAGAGGTTTTTGGCTGCTACACCCAGTAAAGGGTTAAAAACAAATTAATTCTATACCATAAGAAGTCGTTCCCAATTCACTTTTAGAAAATGTATACATGTTAGGGTCTCTGAGTTCATTTAGTATTGGATTTTGTCATTTTCAAAAAGCCCATGAAAATGCTTAAATTGCAGGATGATATGGAAAATGTCACTGGACAGCTCTAGGGTTAATGTGCACTTCGGTTAATATTAATACATATAACCTACCTTAAATGACTGATGTGATAAACTTATGAAATAGCAATTATAAAACCAACATAAAAGTAATAAATCCATTTCACCTTTCAGTGGGGACTCTGCAATAACCTGTTCTTCCAGATTATTATGTTCCACTTTCCTACGCTTGGCTTGGCGTTGTAAAAGTCTCCGAGACGTCTGTTTATGAGAAGGAGTTCCAAAAACTAAAGTCTTTGGCTTATCTGTCAGGGATAAAACCAATCAGTTTTCAAAGTAACAAGAAAAAAGTATACAATTGAAATCGTTACAAAAATACTTCCTAGCGGCCCAAAAGTCATTAATGATAACTAAGTGTTTCATTAAACTCAAGTCGTACCAGAGCTTCGGGAACTTTTGCGTTTTCTCTTCCGCCTGGGAGTAGCTTCTTCTTTTGATTTGCTGTTGGTTGTTTTAGCTTTGTCAGAGAATAAATTTCTCTTGGCGTTGATGATATCTACTGATGATGTAATAGCTGTTGATTACCAGATGAATGTTATTTCTTAATAATGACAATAGGAGTAAGAATTTAGAGCATTCAATATCCAATTGACACATTACAAAAAAAATTATATTCTATTATGTATCAATGTATGTTATAAAAAAAAAAAGTTTTAAAAATTTGAGTTTTTAATTTACCTTTATGTTTTCTACTAGATGTGCACACTTGAACCTTTTCTTTCTCTGCTTTCTTATTTTCCACCTGCTAAATACACTTTACCGTTATTTAAACATTTGAATACTAATGTTTCCAATCCTGTCATATAATATTTTTAGTGATATTATAAATGCTTATATAATTTGTATATCCCAAAGGGCAAGAGCACCAGAAGTGGATTATTTTTATTCAGTTTACACATTAAATTAATCTCACTCTTTTTAGGGAAAAAACAACAAAATACTAATTTTAAAGTGCAACCAAAAATAATGACATGCATAAATTGGCCTTTTGGAATATCTCATTTGACTAAATATTGAGATTTTATTTTCATAAGTTCATTACATTATTCCATCCCCTACAATAAATTTGTGCAGTTTTTTTATATTATGGAGAGCTATTGGTTAATTATACATATTTTTTTCTAGAACTACGAACTAGAAAAGGCTCAGTTTCAAGAGGAATAACTCTGCAGGTCCGTAATACTTCCAACAATGAGTTATAAATAATGTTCCCTCAAAGGTTTGCCAGTCGGTGTGCAAAGTGGGAAAACTGGTATGTAAACTTTCACAGCATCCATTTTTTTGTGCAATATTTCTCCAAATTTGCTGTGTGAAAATTATTAACTGTTGCACGGCGTAAGTCAGATAACTGTGCGGCAGCGTAGCTTTAAGGGAACCTTTGTTATAACTAAGGTTGTTAATGGTTAACCGGTCAATCATTTAGCCGGTCCAGGACCGGTCATCTTTATTCAGGACCGAAGGACCGTTTAACTGAAAAGAAAAAAAAAACTAGCGGTAACATAGTGAAAAAAACAACACAAGCCGTAACGCGTCTCTCCCTTTGTCACAGTGAGTAAAAGCGATACCACGATCCAGCTGACAAGTAGGTTGGCATTCAAGCCTTCAGTCTCCTAGCTGTAAGCGTGCGTACATGACGCGGTATAGCCTTGCTTCACTGAAGTTCACAACTAATAGTACTAGCTACTGCTAAGGAATGATTTTTGTTTAAAATTTAAATTTGCTTAGTTGTTGAGGCACTGTGACTATACGAGAGCTAACACAGTGCGCGTTTTATGTCAACAACGGTCAAGGCCGAGGCTGTTTCTATTTATATTATAATTATAGTTTCTTTTAAAGACAAAGAAAGCTATAAAAGCATAGGATCTTTTGACCTATTGGGATTTTCTTATCACAGGTTTATAGTCTGTTTCAGGCATTCAAGAAACTTATCGGCGCAGGCGACTTAGTGAAGTACATGTACCTATATTACGAGAGGTATTTGAAAGACATAGCAAAGATGCCGGGTGATTAATCAGCCAACAAATTCGAGTTCGGTCTTTTAGTGACAGTTTTCCTACTAATCAAAGGCATTTGTTTACCACATTAATAGTACAGCGAATGTAGCTCAAATTCTATTTGAATAGAAAAAACGGGGAGGGGGAACGTGTGCCACGCAAAATTCAATTATTCTGACGAGTTGAGGATTGAAAAATAATATGGTTTTTTAATAAATTCCATTTTATCATCATTGTTTACTCCGTAGTTTTATAATTTTATTATTATTATTAATTTTAATACGCGAGTTGACCGCCATCACACACAAGAGAGGTAAACATGACGTCTCAATGAACAGGGCGAGGCGTTTATTTTTTCTACTAATGAAAAATACCTCGCTAACTTTAACGAACGATTGAAGCTGTCCTCTTATTTAGAACAGGAACTATGAGTCCTCAAAATAAAATATAAAAAAAGACAATTAACCATCACTGATTAATTAATTCTTTGGAATTTTTTTTAAAAAAATGCCTTGAATTGAGGGCAATGCGGAAAAAGCTGGGGATGCTGGCTTTGATGCCATCCAACGCCGGCAGGTAACAACATTGTCTTGTTAATTCTCAAAACATAAGGAGTATAAGGACGAGCGGTTCACTGATTAACCTGGTTTTTTTTTCACGGTTTGCCGGTCCTCAAAAACGACCGGTCTTAACAACCTTAGTTACAACACCTGATAACTTTACCGAACATCTGAAGAATTAATGGAATTCTAAACATTGATCAGAATGTGTAAAAGTTTCAACATTTTTAGATGATGAAGATGATTATCTGTTACACTACATTTAACACCCTCAACCCCAGACCCCAACAAATGAAAGAGCTGAATTATGAAATAACATTTTGTAACCATTTAAAATAAAAACTGTAAGAAAGATTAAAATCTGAATTTTGAAATAAAAAATGAAACATATTACCTTTATTTTGGGTTTGACTAAAATCTGTCTGGTCTGCCTAAAGTCTGATATACTTGGGAGTTGCTTGAACTTGCACCTAGACATGAATAAAATGTTTGATGACATTGAATTGGTGAAAAATGTGTTTGATGACACTAAATATGTGAAAAATGTTTTTGATGACTTTGAATTAGTGAACAAATGTGTTTGATAACATTGAATTAGTGGAAAAATGTGTTGGATGACATTGAATTAGTGAACAAATGTTTTTGATGACATTGAACTAGTGAACAAATGTGTTTGATGACTTGGAAATTAGTATATGTATATATGACAAAGCAATTTACAAAAAAATACAGTCAAGCTCATCAGGAATTCATATTGAAATTGAAAGATGACAACATGACTAGCCTCCCTTGTTGTGAAGACTGGTTCTATACCAGAATAACACAGCTTAACTGCATGAATGATTTAACCCTTTTAGTACTTACCATTTTTGCTATATTAGCTCTCAGTACCAGATATTATTTTGCAATTTATTCCCATGGCTAAATTCAATGGAAAAGACGTAAACAAGGTAAGGGTTAGCCTGACAGGACGTAACAAAACAGCGAACGTTTCGGCAAAGAGCCTTTATCAACGAACATACAAGACACAAACAAAACGAAAATAAAAATAAAAAATGAAAAATGAAGGAACTTAGCTGCGGTGAAATCCAAAGTATCCAAAAAAAAAGTGAAACTGAGAGATGACAGAGCGATTTTATATAGGAAAGCAGAGAGTGGGCGGGGCAACCGCCTAGGTGGACAAAGAAAAGACCATATTCATCCCATGTGGTGCGATTGTACCGTGACTTTCTATTAATCTGTTTTCAATCTGGACTCTCGTGGGTGTGTTTGTGCACGAGACAATAGCAGTGACTGCCAGGTCCTTGACACCCATATGGTCGCGTCCATTGAAGTGACGGGAGACGGGACACTGTTTATCTTGTGTAATCGCCCTAATATGTTCAGACATTTGGCACGACAAAGATTGTCCCGTCTCTCCTATGTATTTCAAAGGACAGCGCTTACACACAATGGTGTAGACAACGTTGCGGCTAGCGCAGGTGAAACCATCCTTAATCATAAATAGCCCCTTAGGGAAGTTTATCTGTTCGGCTTGCACAACAAAAGGACATGTCTTACACCGAGGTCGGCCGCATGGTATGGTACCCAGGTGATTGGGTGATGTTGGGAGGCGGGTGCGAACCAGAAGATCACGTAGGTTTCTGTCCCTCCTAAATACAATTAGGGGTGGGGTGGAGAAAATGTTGTTCGTCTCAGGGTCCGCAAGGAGGATAGTACGGTTCTTCATGAATATTTCTTTGGCTTTGATGTTGTGTGGATGATAAGTAAGAACAAGCTTGCTCCTTTGGTTGGTATCACGGGTGCGTGGTAAAAAGGCGTCGGCACGAGTGAAGTTTTTGACCCGCTGAAGCGCATGTTGAAGCGTGGCTTCAGGATATGACCTTTGTCTAAAAAACTCCACCATTTCCAAAGCCTTTTCCCAAAAGTCCTCCTGAGATTGGCACAGTCTACGAAGTCGAAGAAGTTGAGAAAAGGGAATGGAGTCCTTACAAGTTTTGGGATGAGAAGAAGGGTAGATAAGATAAAAGTGGCTGTCTGTGGGTTTGAAGTAGGCTGAAGTGAGGAGGCAGTTTTTCTGGAGAGTTACAGTGATATCAAGGAAATTGACAGAGAGTTCAGAAATTTGGTAGGTGAACCTAATGGATGGGTGGAAGGAGTCAACAAAGTTAATAAAAGTGTCCAGTTCACTTCTCTCCATATTAGTCACCCCGATACCGTCCCATGGCTATGACATTATTTAGAATGTGCCAAAATTTGTGAGGTTTGCAAATTATTTTGTAACTTCTTCGGTTAAACAATATTATTTGGGCAGAAATGAATAAGCATGTCAAAAAAAGTTGTTTTTTAAAATAATTTTCATACAATAATGCAATACAATGATTAGACAAGGGTAAAAAAAAATTCAAGAAAAAACAATGAAAAAAAAAAAAACAGAGCTATTCTTATGTAGGGACGAAAATGATGACAGAAAAGAGAAAAAAAACCAGAAAAACATCCACACACAAAAAAAATTTCAATGCAATAAATTTTTTTTTATGTGTCCTGGAGTATGAATAAATCTTCGTTAAGAACACAGACAGATAAACATAATAAAACTCATCAGTTATGGGTAGATAATAATATAAAAAGCAATATAAAATTTTCATCGATTCAGTGTCAGGTTTAGAATACAAGAAAAATAATGACATCACAGAGTTAGAATCTTATTTGTTACAGATGCTCTTTCTATACAGAAGATTATTGCATCCTAAGATTATCTATGGTTTGTGCCTAGTCCTGCATTCTTATTAGAGTTTTAAATATTGATAAAGTGTTGGTTTTCCTGGTTTCTTCAGGCAACCCATTCCCTCCCGAATTCCAGGCGGGAAGAATGAAAATGTGTATGAGTTTGTTCTTGCATACAGAATAAGAAAGGTCTTTTTATATGTATGTCTATATTGAGTTAAATTTGTGTTGTATTTCTAAATTAGAATTAATTGTTGTTGTTGAGCCTTCTCGTCCATGAGGGACATCCACCGATCATCATCGGCGTCTGCACTTCCTCCTATGACATAGGCCACCTACAAGAGACCTCCAGGCATCTTTATCCTGGGCCAGTTTCTCCAGGACTTTCCATTCATGGCCAATTTAGAATTAATTGCATTATGTATAATTACTACTTTACTCTTGGCTCTTCTATTCTTTAGTGTTTCAAGGTTTAATGGTTTAACTAATGGTGTTATTGTAGTAAGTTTTGAATCTCGAAGATCTTTTTTGAATTTGTTCTAGTTTATCAATGTTTTCTTTCAAGGATTTTTCACATATATGTTTCATTGTTTATTTTTATGCATTGAATGACTTAAAACGCAATATTATTAAATGTTGTCAAGCCAGTTTGATTTTGAGGACTAGTTAACCTTTAAAAAAGACAGTTTTACTGTACGGTTCGTATTTTCCTTAATTTTTTAAAAACCAACAAGAGAATGTATCAAATTTCCACAAACAGTGATAACGTGTATTTGTAGATTTATATACTGGAATATTAAGAAAATGCTTTTATGAACATAGGCTCTGGTATGCTGCTGTTAAAGAGGAACAGAGAGAATGCAGAAGAGTGTAGTTGACGGGTGGTTGAGTAGATTGACAAAAGTTCAGTAACATAGGAAGGGCATGAGTCAGAAAAGAAGTTGTGACAGAGAACAGCCAGTTTGTAATAATGTGGGCTTGTTAGGTAGCCAATTAAGTGAGTAAAGTTGCGGAGTAGCATGGTCATGGTTTTTGCCTTAAGAACTAGTCTAGCAGCTGAATTTTGAACTTTCTGTACTTTCAATGCATTATTTAGGCACATCTGACAGAAGAGAATTGCAATAATCAATATGAGCTAGAACAATAACACAGACTAGAGTTTTTGTTGCACTAGTTGTTAAGTATTGGCGGATTGAGCGAATCTGACTGAGGGCGATGTAGGCAGAGATTGATAAAGTTATTGGTAGACATATTGTCAGTGCATTGGTCGCCAACCTGTGTGCTGTCTGGCCTTGCTATTGTTATAGTCCGCTTTGTGAACTGGTCCGAGCGTTGATAGAAAAAGGATGTCTGACCTTGTAGTCGGACATGAGTGAGGAGCCTCGCAAGAAAAACAAAACAAAATAAAACAGCCAAAAATAAACAATTCAAAATTTTTAGATATGAAAACCGTAGCTCGCCCAAAACAAGGATCCATAATGAACATCTTGATCTAGAAATAACATTGACAAAACAATCCAACGCATAAAAAATTCACAATTAAACAGGAGCTCGACGATATGCATGCCAATTAGACGTAGCCTCGTTCTCGTTTTACAAACCTTCTCATTAGTTGTGAGGACTGGTCAGATAAATAAGAACCAGGTTGTGTAGATCCAGGAGCACTAAATAAACTGTCTTCATCAGTCACTGGTACTGGGTCTGCCATGACACTACCTGGGGCAGCAAACTCAACAAGGACGGTAGGGAGGGGGAGCATCAGTTCCTCATAGACATCAGCCACAAGTTGTGGGACAGTAGATGAGTAGCTAATAAAATAAACAAAACATGTTACACTGTATTTGAAATATGCTGTCATTTTTTTATCATCCCCAATTTCCCTTACATTATCTTTTGGCACAATTTTCTGATTTTCCAAAGTATACAATTTCTCATAATACGCTAAAAATTTAACAAAATGTCTTATAAAGAAAGAAATTAGAGAATGGACTTACTTGTTGACAACAATATTATTTAGAAAATCTAGTAGACTTGTAGCTCCAATTAAAAATGATAATCCTCTTAACAGATATGCTAACTGCAAGGAAGATAAAACTATAACTAGTTAGTAGATGATTAAAATAAATGCACATATTTCATTGATATTGAATGATTAAAAGAATCAAAGTTAACCCTACCGATTTGAGTTACCGAACATAAGGTAATTAATTAAAGTAATATATAACATCTAACCAAGCTCATGGCATTTGGGTCAGCATAAGAAAACCCCGGAGAAAGTACTAAAAATAACAGATCGGCGTGTAAACTAAATAAAAGTCATTGCAAATGGCTGCCCCCATGTTTTGAATTTTACTTATGAGTTTATGTAAACTGTTTTTGAGAATTCGAGTGTCTGATAAACCAAGTGGAACTTTCTTTATGTGTTTTATTCTTTTGATTTTTGTCAGTATCTAAGTCATAATTTTATCAAGAATACATTTCTAGGTTAAGGAACACGCTATGTTAGAGATAATACCACATTATGTTAGAGCTAATTTTAGTTGTGTTGTGTGTATGATGTGTGTAGTGTGCATATAAAAATATTCTAGATAAAACAAGTGAAATCCTAGAATGATTTATATTTATATAGACAATTCATGTGTTGTGAAAAAATATTTTTTCTATCAAGTGGATAAGTGCACAAAGGTACATATCTGGCACTAAATAAAAGATAAACCTATTTTCTACAATTTCTCAAAGTTTCATTCCATTCCAAACACAATTTTGCATGTAAGTATAAATTATGTGTACAGTTCGTTTGTTTTTTTTCTTTTTAATGCCAGGGAACCTAGGTATAGGGGAGAGTTAGGCTGGGGTCTTTGGATCCGGTAGGATTAAGCTGAACTTAGAGACAAATAAGTTACTTTTTATTATTAATAAAATATTCTGACTCCAATTTGATTATTTCTGAGGTGGATAATTGACAAAAAAGCGAAATGAGAATGTAAGACAAATGTTTACCTCATTAAGTGCATTTTCATGCTGTGAGGTATCAGAATCCCTTACCAAGGATTTCAACTCCAGTAACAGTATCGTTTGCAGCTTGTATCTAAATATTTAAACAAATGAGAATATTACATAATTATAAGAGTGTCAGGTTTTAATCCATAAATAACTAATCTTAATCTAATTCATTCAAATAACTTCTCATTAAAAAAAGGTATAAGTGACATAACTAAATATCAACAAATAATATCCAAGCAACAAAAAAATGCATTGAATATAAAATATGAGAAAACACTTACTCCACAATTTTAGAGCTCTGCTCTGTCTGAGAAGTCACAGAATACTTTTCTTTTAACTTGGTTGATGACAGCAGTAAATGTTTCTCAATGAAGTGTACAGCTGACTTTTGAGGATTGCTGGTTTGTGCAGTGGCCATGAAACGAGTAGTGACTGTCACAATGCTTTGTATGGAGCTCTCAAGGGCTATGCCAGCCTCTAGCACCTCTTCATACTGTTTCTTAAGGAAACAGATTAGATCTACTTCTGTTTTCAAATTGGAAACACAGGTACCTGTGAAAGATTTAATGTAATTATTGATCATCAACAATGTAATCAAAGTTAAGTTGGTAATAAATAAGCATTTATTATTTCCTATTTAAATAAAAGAAATTTAATATGCCTTATTAAGAAACAAATAGTCAAATATGATGGCGCCAGGAGGGCTGAGCATCCATTGAATATTTTTATTTGGAAAACAATATAATTTAACAATAATAACTTTGTAAATTAAATTCTTAGTGTGCCAGTGAACTAAGTCTTCGACTTAAATGAAACATTGAGATTATATACACTCAATTAGTCTTATTATATGGACTGGGACAGAGGATGTGAGTGTTTTGATATGTTAAAATATCTGGTGGCCATCAAAATGATACTATTAGCCATTTACAGTCTGATGCCCCAGAAACGCATCATATTTTTCTTATGCCTACAGTCCGACAACGCCAACCCTGACTGCCTCAAGGTTTTTTATTTTGCTGCATAGCGCTGAGCATTACTGAATTTAACTTTGCCGGACGTATGCCTCGTTTTGGATGTTTTATTTGATACTAGTTTGAAGGTGGTGTGCTGAAGTGCAAATTTATTTAAACATATTTTAAAAAGTGACATCTTTTTCAGTGTAAAAAAGGAATTTAATGCAATGGACAAAATATTGAAGGAAATTAGGCATAATGAAGCTTTCTTACTTAGTGATACTAGCAGAGATTAATTTGATTATTGATTTTAATTTAATTAACTCTAGTGATAGAAAAACGAAAAAAATGTAAATAAATAGTGACATGACATGGATGGAAACGGGTCTATAGACTGCTATTGGTCGATAACTTCTTCCGCAATCATCCTTTCCCACATTAATCAAACAATCAGGACCTAGACACAATTTAAATTTCTCTGATGATGCTATTGCAACTTATTACTTTTCTTTGTTCACACCAGACAATTACTATCCACAAACAAACTTTTTTGCACTACAATATGCTAAAAAAAGTGGCCAAAATGAATTGAACAGAAGCCAATTTTCTCCATTGAAATACAGACGTTTTTTAAAATAAAATTATAATTTTGACATTCACAACATGCCTGTGGTTGACTCATACTTGAGCAAGGGTGCCTGCTAATAATGTCTGGTATAGCAGTTTTAATAGACATGAATGGATAAGAGATCTACCTAACAAGGTTACCCCTTTTATTCCGCAAAAAAAAATTCATGACTATTTCCAGCCTATTTCAAAACTATATAGAAAAATTCAAAACTAAAAACTGCAACCTCGCAACATTTGTACAAAAAACAGAAATTACTTATTTAATAACGTTTTTGGATTATAGATTAATATATGTAATAATGATATATAAGTTTCTTTTTTTAGGTCTTTATTCAATGGTCCATAGGGTGGATCCTTAATTATTTTTTCCAACAGCGATGAAAACTATAGGGCAAGACCAAAACATGTCATATAAGTCATCATTGTTTCTCCAAGGCATATTGTTTTGGCCAATGTACATGTTGGAAACATCTTTTGAAAAATTTGCACCACATGGGATTAATAATTAATTGAATAATTGGCACAAATGCACCTATAGTGCCTGTCAGATTTCTGCGTTCAATGTATCCTTTGTGGACACTAAATTGATTATTATTTGCTGTATGTTTGAACATGTTGCTGTATCAAGTAGTTTTTCCTGGGCAGATGCATCTGATGTATTCCAGGAGTGCCACCCACTGGGAGCAGTGAACCCTGAAATTCCATTTTTGAAATTTCTTGAACCCTGAAAATTCTTTTATAAATTTTTCCAACCCTGAAAATTTTAACGTAACAAATTGCCACTGTAATTTTCATTTTCCAACCCCTTTTTTTGAGTTTAACAGTTAATACCATCTTGAAAATATTTATTTCGCATTGGCACAAAGTATTTTTTAAAAAGTTTAAAAGATATACATACAAGGGCTGTTATCGATTATTAATATATCAAAGAAATTGTTTAAAAATTTTTCTTTAATTTTAATCGCTATTTTATTGATTAAAATAATTTTAATCGTTAATTTTTGCAGCCCTAATTTAATATATTAATTTTCAAGCAAATGTATTTACACTACAAAAGAAACATGCCTATTTATAGAATCTATAATATGGAATTCCTGATAATAACATACATTAGTATTTCTTATTATTTATATATTATAATTTAATATGGCAATTAAACAAAACTAGTACTATTTTGAATTTTATTTCGTTGTTTTAGGTTTGGTTTAGAACTACGGTATCACTACCCCTACTACTACTATTGCAACTATTTTATAATTACTGAATTACTTAAATTTAAATTACTAATAGAGAAGTAGCCGTGAAAAGTATCATTTCCAAACAACAAAGTCCGTAAAATTTAAACTGTCGTAATTAAAAAAAAACGGAGGTATTTGTAGGTAGTTAAGTTAGTTATGGCATAGGCCTTGCCCTAATTTAATTATAAAATTAAAATACCACGAAAAAATGTAATTGTTATTGTTTTTTCCAACCCAGTCAGTTTAGATGCAATAATTTTTCTTCATGTTTCGATAATTAATGCACGCTAAAACGAAAGTAGTTTCTAAGCGAACTCAACAGTCAAATTTAAAAGTAAGAAAAGAAGAAGAAAGCTCCAAATGCCGTGTTAGTATTAATAAACTGTGAAACGGTAATCCAAAAGTACACATCTGACATAATTCCTTATAAATTAAATTATTTCTTTTGAAAAATTTGATGTCAAGCACAAAATTCCGATTCCAACAGTGTGCAATCCGTTCAATTATTATGTTTAAGTTAATTATAAGTTTTTCCGTCTATCTTTGATATACGCAGAATGATGCACGATCGGGCGACATGAGATGAAAGCAAAAGGAAGGGAAGGGTCACGGTATCTGACCGCATCTCACTGAAATGCTTTCTGAGCGTTATGACTTTTCCATCCTTCTTTAAAACTCAGAAGCCAAAATTGAAAACTAAACTCGAAAATCCGGGAAGAGCGAGAAAAAACCTCCCGGAAAGAGCAAAGTTAAAAACCAGGATTAACCGGAACGGTGGCACGCGGCACCCCTGTGCAACCCACTGGAAGCTGTGAACCCTGAAATCACTTTTTGAAATTTCTTGAATCCTGAAAATTCTTTAATACATTTTTCCGCGGTTTACCGTTTTTTAAATTTTATTAAAGAGTGGTAATGCGCGACTCGATAGAACTCTCTTTAAAACGAAATTACAGAAAATAAAAACTCTTCAGTGCGTCAAAAATGATTTTTTGACTTCCGGCAATGGCGGATGTTTCCCTCGCTAGTGTTATTGCTCGATTCGCGAAGTTTTTACGTTTTTTTTAATGAAGATGCGATTTTGCTATACTTTATTACTAAAATAATAGTACTAAACTACAGGTAAAATAGTTTTAAATTCAAAACGATCTTTCAGATACATAAAATAACCATTCTTATTCTAAAAGATGACGCCAGTATGACAATAATAATATAATTGGATTTTACGCAATTTTTTAAATTTCATAACCAGTTGATCGCAATTCGGGAAATTCTTACGGTACTGAGGCGGAAGTTTTCTGAAAACCTTATGGCACATTAAGAGTTAATTCCTTTAAAAAATCGTCATCTTCGTTAAAGTTAAAAATATGTACAGGAATTTTTATTGATTACAATGATTTAATATAATATAGAGCGCTACATTTAAATAACACAGCTATCAAGGCTTATACCAATACTAATGTAGTGACACCGCCCCCTTTTTAAATTAATGACAAAGTCCCAGTGCTTATTAAACATTCAATTATTTTGCCTTTAAACATTATAATATTTTATAATTCAACTTTAAAGCTTATCTAATATTCAATTTGTTCAATAAAATACTTCATTTAGACGGCTAAACCATGCAGTTATTATTATAAAATTTCATAATGTATGTGCAGATATGAATCGTCAGCTACCATTATAAATTACCATTCACTCAAACATTTTACTCCTACTACTACAGTGTTTTCAAGAGCTTGATTCATTAGATGTGGCAGTGTGCAAAAACTATTTAACCATTGGTCAGGGTTAAATTAATTAGTAATAAGCCAAAGTTGAAGGCTCAATGTGCTTTCTTAATTTTATTATATTTGTACATCTGTAGATGTTTATTAAGACATTTAAGAGCACAGTTTGTTTTGCCAAGAATCTTAAATAGTCATAGTGATATATTATTAGTAAACATTAATAATTTGACATATTTAAAAAAAAATACTTACCACAAAGGCCGCAGAAGATTTGAAATTAAATAAAACTTGATTTGTAAATCACGAAGAACAAATTCCAAAATAGTAGAGCATACTCCATTAGAATGAGTATCAGTGTAGCAGAAAGAAGTATGAAGGATTGGAGCTTTCCAAACAGTTAAAATGTTGCCCGAAACGGAAGAAACAAGAATTTTAACGCATGCGCAGACAATTAAAACTAGTAAGTTAAAAATAATAAAAAATGATAGAGCCATAATCAAGGCTGATTACTCTAGTTATTTTTAAAAAAAAAAATTTCCAGCCTGGTCAAACGATTTACCGACTTATTACCGACTTTCAAGACCAGGAGAATTAATTTTAAAATACCAGACTTTTCCCCGATATCTCAACCGCACGGAAACCCTGACCTAGTTACAAGGAAAAATTCGTTTTTTTTGTTTTGGTTTTCTGGTATTTTATGTGAACATTATTTGTATTATACACCTTAAAGGTCTTAGGATATAAAGTACATCCATTTGTTTCTACTTAGTTATTTTTACTTTTAATGTCCAACAACTAGATCATTTTTAATGAATTACTTAGTAAAAAAACTTGTTCGCATGGAGTATAAAAGGTCAAAGGGGCCATCCATATATTACGTACGCAAGAAAGGCGTATTTTGCACCTTGTACATTTTCAGGACTTCCCACCATGCATATTGTACAAATTCACCCACCCCCCTTGAAAAATTAATTTTAAGCTAGAGTCAAAAGATATTGGTTTTACTCTTTGTGGCAGTCCATAAATGACGTCAAGCGCCTAGGAGGGTGAGGATCACTAATTTGTGACTATTTGTGAAGAGGGTGTTTAAGAAATATGAGGTCACATAAAATATGTGCAACTTTAAATAAAAGTTCCCCTAAAATATTTGTTTGCAATTTATTGACGTCTTCAATGTCTTCACACCTGTTACTGTTACGCTATTAAATTGTAGACTTAACCTAAATAAATTTTTCATAGTCAAAAAATTTGCAATTAGAAAATACAGCTTTTAGGGGGGGGGGGGGGGGTTCCTTAGTTTTTGTGACAAGTGTGACACAAAAAACAAAAAAATAAGCAAAAATCGCTGATGTCATTATTGGACGGCCCATTGAAAGTGTTTTGTAACATTGTGTTTTTCATGTTGAAATTATTGAAGAAATACCGTAAAACAATCATGTTTTATTGTCTCCAGCACTGCATGAAGGGGCCGACCATACATGACGTCACGCGCCTGGGGGGTGGGGAATGGTTACGCTTTTGTGACGATGTAAGACAAGGGGCAGGGGTCGTGTTTTAGAAGTCAAATGACATAAATGCGCTACTTTAAATAAAAGTTCCACTTAAATATTTGATTCCTTATAATTTATTTAGTTACATTCGCAATGGCTTCACATGTGTTACAATATTAGTATTACAGTTCAAACTGACACTAAATACATATTTCAATGACAAAAAAGTAATTTGAAACATGGTAATTTTCAATAAGCTTTGTGACGTCAAAAATTGAAGTCTACTTTTTGTGACTAGGGGGGAAAGTTAAGCCAAAGTTGTGTGACGTCATTCATGGACACCAAAAAGACTGATAAAATAAAACAATATTAAGCAGTTATGTTTATATAACGGCTGAGGCACTGGTGGGCAAAAGAGAAACTGTTATTAATTTCAAGAAATGGAAATATAAATCAGACGGATATATTTTAGCAATGTGTGAACGTTTGGTCTGAATCAAATCTAATCACTTTAAATAATTAAAAGTTCAGAATTTCGTTTGCATTAAATTATAAAACATTATTGCGTATCAGTCTTGAATACTCAACCATAAGCAAAATGCCATTTATCAAAGACCTCCCCTTGCTAGCGTACGTTACATATGGATGACCCATTGGACTGTAAAGAGTTAATACTGACAAATAAATGCTAAGTTCATGCAAATAATATACAAAAGACTGTGGTATACCTGTGTCCATGACTGCAGTAGTAAAGTTTGATTTCTTATTAGTATCAGGACTTTGAGGTGTAGATACCACACTAGAATTACTTTCCTCTGCCATAGCAAAGCTTGAACTTCTTGCCTTGTCTACCATCAGCCGGCCTCGGCTCAGGTTGGAAGATCTCAAATAGCGGACAGAGTGATGAGATGTTACAGAACCTGAATCGGATGCTCGTGTATTGACCTTGGCTTCTCGAAAAGCTAAATAAACAATTTATTAAAAATTATTCAAGAGCTTAAAAAAGTCACTGGAGAATTCTAAAAATGATATGCAAAAGGGTGCGTTTTTAACTTTGCTGCTTTTTAAAAAAATAAATATTAAATGTTTCTTAAAACGATTTGTAAATAATAGTTTGATATTTGGTAGTGTAATTAAAAATTGATATTTATATTATCAACATAGAAAACATGTAAAATTTCTGTAACACATCTGACAGAATCTGAAGGTAACTGAATGTTTCATCAGCCTCACCACATATAGGAGTGCTAGTCGACGGCTGGAAATATTGAACTAGCTCATGCGGCTGCTTTTCTTTGGCATAATATCTTTGAAGCTTTTTCAAAAAGGATTTATCCACTTGGCATCTATGACTGTCTAATCCGATCCTATAACAAATAAAAGTGATCGGTCACAATAATTATGCTATTTAATTGAAAACATCTTTTGAAAAAATATAAGTCAATGTTGTAGACATACCTCTTATTTAGTTTAGATATCAAGCTAGACATACTGCCCAAACTCCCAGGTGTGTGCCAGGAATTCAAGCAACGACTTTGAAATATTGTCTCATCCTCCACACATCTATTGGATCCTTGAATGACCATGACAAAAACATGTTAATGGTGTAATCATAAAGAATCATAATAACAGAAGAGGCCCACATGATATTAAGTCATCTTTTTAAACTAATAAAATAAAGAAACACAATATAGATGAAAAGAAGTTCAATGACAATATATTGTGATTTACTTGGCAAACATTAGACAACAATAAAACTCTGATCAAATACATCCTTGTTTATACTTCAATAAAACATCATCTATTTTTAAAAATATGGTTATAATAGAATGTACTTAACCCTTTACTGGAAATAATTTTTTCCACTTTCATCCTCCAAACGGGCGAGATTTTTTTTACAATTTTAGAAATATTTAGGGGTATGTCAGTAAAAACTCTATATCTTAGGTTTAAGTGCAAATATTTAAATGAAATAAAATGAAAAATAAACAAAAATGAATTCTCTTTTGATTATTTACCGTTTAATTCTTGTCATGCCTTGTTTCTTTTTATTAATCCATGTCTTCCCCCCCCCAAAAAAGTTCCAATTTTTAAGAAGCTCAAACAAGCACTATTGACACTATTTACAAGCCCAAATATCCAGTCTGACTGAAAGCTCCGATGTTTGAATTATACTAACACCAATGTCACTATCAATCTCTTCCACCAGCTCAAAGTACATTTTTCTCAACTCAATTTCTGTTAAATTTAAGCCTATAAACACCCCTTTATCCCTTCACGAATCCTAACCATCCACTTTGAACACTCACCAAAAATAAAAAAATAAAAATGAAAACACAAACACATCAATTAGAACACGTGTGGAAATGTAGTTGAATCTTTCCACAAGAGAATAAACAGGAAATCACGTACCGGAAGTCTCGTGATTAAAAAAAACAACATAGACTTCATTTGATGGTATTACCGGGCGTTTTGCCCGTTTAGGGGATAAGACGTTTTTGGCCGCTGCGCCCAGTAAAGGGTTAAATTTACAGTATAGGTAAGCTGAATGCTTTAAATAAATTAAATGTATCCATAAATATTTGAATCAAACAACAACTACCTTTACATCCTTCTGACTTGATGTTTTTAAGGTCCCATGTCAGGTTCTCAACAAGATTTAATTTTGAGCAGTCTGTCTTCTCTACTCTCTTATGACTATTTAAATGTGCCTTCTCATTGTACTGCAATAAAGCCTTTTCAGTAATAAAATCAGCCTTTGGGGATAATATGGATAGTGATCCTACTCCATGAGTGTAGGGTTTCAATAAACCCAAACAACAGAAAGGATGATTTTTAAACCTGATGGTTATTACCTGAAAAAATTTTTTAATGAATTATAGACAACAAAACTTTAACAAAGAAGAAATAACTTAATAAAATTAACTGTGTTAGAGTTTTGTTATATTTCCAATTTAATTCCAAAATATTTTAATAATAAATATTGAAATGAATTTTCAGGAAACTTCTTTATGAAACAGATAAGATGAAATCATTTTACCCCTAAAACTTGAGAGGTGTACAAATGCTGGATTAGTTGCCTCATCTGCTCAGATGTACTGGCCTCAATAAAATAACAAGACACAACATAAGTCACCAGGAGGCCACTAGCATGGCATGAATCAACACAGCCCTTTAAACTCAAAGCTGCATCAGTCAAATCTAAATGATGAGCTTCTCTTAAAGATCCAGTAGTGTCTAAAGATGGTGACAGGTTATCTTCCTTTGTTCTAAAGAAATCCAAATATGAAATTGATTTATAAATAGAAAATATAAAACTTACAGAAATTATTACAAGTATCATGTTTTATAAATACATTGTCTTTATTTAGAGCTATGGTTACCAAACCAGTGTGTGGTGGAAGGTTTTTTAAGAAGGAAGCTGCAAATAAGAGAAAAAAAGGACAGTCTTGGCATCATTGTCAGAACATATTCTGACTTACTACTTGACATTTTGTTTTATTATCTGTATACATTTTTAAAACATAGATAGCAATCAAAATAAGTTAAATAACAAATTAAAGTTTAGGCATTTGGATGTAAGTTTCAAATTGATTTTAAAAATATATAAGTAAATACATCTGTATTGTATAGAAATTGATGATTAACCAAAACATAAAGATCATCTTTTTATCCCAAGTGGTTTAAAAATTTATTTAAAAATTAATTTTTTTAAACCTAAGACCTCATAATCACTTTTGTTTTCCTTCACATTTTGTGTCCTTTTATGACATTTTTTAAAATGCCCATAACATATGAATTTAATTTAAAAAATTATAATTTTTTTAGGAGATTTATATGTAGTTAGATATAATGTCAATGTAATTAAATTTTATTTAATGTTAATTAAGTAAAAACAGTGTTTAGTTTTTTTATATCATTTTCCTTATAAAACATCTTATTTAAAGATTGTACGTTAAAAAAAAACCAAACCATTATTATAATTATTAATAAATCGAGAAAAAAAATAAATAAATTTTCTTTAATTTAATCGTTTTTGTTACAGTTTTTGACATTATAAAATCAAAATTAAATGAGTTTTTTTCAGTTGCAGGGAGGACAATACTATTGCAAATAAAGGTAATAAACCGCAACCAATGCATTTTCTTGCCAAGTAGAACCCAGCACTACAGAAACGTAGTGTGAAAAAAAGGTTTTAAAAAAGTGTCATCTAAAGTTCAAACTGAGCTCATAGCAATTTTAAGATTTTGTTCCATTGTATTCGATAGGTCTTCATATATTTCACATAATCACCAAACAAGTCCAGTTGTGGGATATATAACGATTGAAAATAAATAATGATTTTAATAAATGACAATCTTACAATACTGGATTACAGAGGATCATCATGTGTTAATTAGGCCTGTCAACGGGTACCCGTGAAAATGTAACTTTAATGTCTATATTAACGGAGGCCAAACTTTGGCTCCCATTCCGCTTTTTTTTTTTTAGAAATAATTTTTCAAATGAAAATCTTTGTTTGAAATAAATGCAGTAAATTATAGCTAAGGAGAAATATCTTTCAACGGGAAATGTACTTTGATACATCTTTTTCTCTCAACCTGAAACACAATTCGCAAACACAAAAAGGTTTTGGCGCTTTAAAAGAATCATATAGACAAGGAAAATAAAAGTCCTCAGCCAAAAATAATGATGTTAGAGATAAAAGCGGCGTTTGTTAGTAAAAAAAAATCCCTTCTGTGACAGTAACTTCGCTTTGAAATACGCAGATTGATACTAGGTAATGTTGTTTATCTACCCCCCCTCTCCTCCCTTCATTCATATAACCCACACCCCTTGCATTCGCTTGTGCTTCTTGTGTGAATTAACACGTGTTGACCTAGAAAAACTGATGTACAAGGTTGTCAGTATTTAAAGTTAATAAATTAATCAGTTACTAACAATTTCAAATGGGTAAGTCGTCGGCCGTGGGGCGGGACTGCATAGAGATGAATGAGGCCGTGTTTGATATTGTTAATAAAAACATCCCTGCTTTAAACTTGAAAGTTACTTTGAAATACGCCGACATATGATTTCCGATTGTAGACGTTTTTATTTATCTCCCCCTCCCCCCCCCATTCGATTGTGTTTTGCGTGTATTCGTTCCCACGAGTGCCTCAATTTTTAAAAATAAAATAATACACCAAAATTTGTAATTTTTAAAAAGTCAATAAATTAGTTACTAACAGTCTAATAAAATAAAATGACGTTTAGCACCTACGGAGAAGGCGATTATACATTTGTGACGAAGGGGGTGTGTGTTTTAGAAATGTGACATCACATCACAACGTGCAACTTAAAATGAAAGTTCCACTTAAAAACTTGAATGCTTACAATTTATTTATTGACGATTTACATGAATTTACACGTGTATCGATTTAATAGAGTTCAACTTTACATTAAATACAAACTTAAGTGACAATAAAGTTATTTCACAAATGCTCATTTTCAAAAAGGAGGTACAGCTATTATGGGGGAGGGGCGCGCGGCTGCAAATCTTTGTTCTAAGGGGGTTCTAAGTTTTTGTGACAATGGCGGGGAGGGGGGTATAAATCAGCCAAAATCATGTGACGTCACTTTTAGACGTCTGCCGTATGGTTACTGAGAAATAAGGGACATGGAAGGTGGCTAGGTTGCATAGTATAGCTGTGTGACGGTGAAAATTATACGATGATTTGAACGGGTAACCCGGGCAGCATTTTTTAAAAATTTGACAGCCCTAGTGTTAATACATCTTCTTCTGGAAAGTATACAGGCGTTTAAGAACGACACAATTGTTGGTATAAATTAAGGTTGTTAAGACCGCTCGTTTTTGAGGACCGACTAACCGTTCAAAAAAAGACCGGTTAACCGCTCGTCCTTATATCCCTAATGTTTTGAGACCCAACAAAAGAATGTCGTCGCCTGACATCGTCTGATTGCATCAAAGCCCGCTTCCCCCCCCCCCCCCCCGCTTGCGTTCAGCTCTTTTCGCATGCCCCTCAATTCAAAGCATTTTTTTTAATCCAAAAAATTAACTAAACAGTGATGGTTAATTGTCTTTTTTATATTTTATTTTGGGTACTCGTAGTTCACCGGTCTAAATAAGAGGACAGGTTTCAATAGTTCGTTAAAATTAGCAAGGTTTTTTCATTAGTTTCAAAAAAACCAACGCCTCGCCCCGTCCTTTGTGACGTCATGTTTACCTCTCTTGTGTGTGATGCCGATCAACTCGCATATTAAAATTAATAATATAATAAAATTATAAAGCTACGGAGTAAACTATGATAGAATGGAATTTATTTTAAAAAACATTATTTTTCTATCGTCAATTCGCCAGAATAATTGAATTTTGCGACGCACGTTTCCCCTCCCCGTTTTTTCTGTTCAAATAGGGTTTGAGCTACACTCGGCGTACTATTACTACTATTAATGTGGTAATCAAATGCAGACCTGCCAACTTTCCCCCAAAAAAAATCTGTAGGTGGTGCGCGCGCAAGTCGGGATCGCGAGTCATTAGCGCCATGGTATAAATCTATACACTTAATTATCAATAGTTAAATAATTAAAAGTTAAAGAAATAATCATTTACCTTCCTTTTCATGTAATAGTCCACAGAATGAATATTAACATCATTACAAATGTACATATATACATATGCACAGAACAGAATAATCATTATTTACATATGTGCACAACTTGCATGTGTTCAGTTTGACAACATTTCTCTTGCGCCTTTTTACATTTGCCCAACAACTCTTTGGACATATGTAAGTTGCCATGGCAATTGGTAACTTTGGTGACCAACAAATTAGACAGAGTCTCCACTTTCATAGAGGCCATTGACTCTGTATAGTTTTTCTTGACAATAGAAAAAATTCTTTCGGCATCTGCATTGCTGTGGGGAATGCAGCACACTGCAAGCATGGCAGTAGCCAAATCCTTTAACTCCACTTGGATTTTTAAAGTTTTTCAGGAAGTGCCACTTTTCATCCACCCTGGTTGAGGTAACCACTTCCTTTGGTAGGTCCATAATTTGGTACTTCCTGATTTGTTCCTCATAGGAGTCCAGTGAACAGGTCATTGCGATTTTCTTTTTAAAAAATTGAAGGTCAGCAAAGGTACCACTATCTCTCCAATTCAAATTCATATGTAACACTTTGGCATGCTGGTAGAGTGGGTCAGATAGTGGAAATTTCTCTTTCATATACTTGAGAGCTACAACATAAAGACTTTAGGTGCTCTACAACCACTTTTCTTGACTTCTCATTCAGCTTTTCCAAAAGTTTGTAGTTTCACTGTCAATGCTGTTAGCTGCATGTTTCTTAGTAGTTATATGTTTTTGAATATCATTATAACCACCCCTTTCTATGCTTAAGTGGGTTTGGCAAAGATTGCAAAATGCAAATGTTTCCCCACGGGATGATGATCTAGGAAACGAATGCTTCTCAGTATATTCCTTTCTAAAACGTTGAGCATGACGTGTTTTTTTTTTTTGGTTGGAGTTTCAGCATTGTCAGATTCGACCTCATTTGTTGCAACGGCAGATCTTTTTAAAAATTTATCCATGTTGTCACGTTAAGCTTCCTCTTTGAAATAGGCACCACACAATGAATTATTTTTAAGTCCAGTAAACAGATGGCTGATAGAATTAAAATATCAAGTGAAGAATGACACAATAAAAACATGGGTCCCATAAATAACGGAAGTGCAGGAGAAAAAACAGGAAGTCATCATATAAATAAGCCAAGTCGTCTTTATTTTTCTTTTGACTTTTTCTTTTTATAATTTTTTCGCATTCGGATTTTTCATGGTGAATTTTTTTTGTTTTTTTTGAAAATCGGGAGATTAAGGGTCTTATCGGGATTTCGTAAGCATGGGTAAAAAAATCCTTATAATCCCGAAAAAATCGGGAGGGTTGGCAGGCCTGCAAATGCCTTTGACTAGCAGAAAAACTGTCACTAAAAGACCGAACTCGAATTTGTGGGCCGATTAATCGCCCGGTATCTTTGCTACGTCTTTCAAATACCTCTCGTAATATAGGTACATGTACTTCACTAAGCGGCGTGCGCCGATAAGTTTTTGAAAGCCTGAACTGAAACAGACTATAAACCGGTGATCAGAAAATGCGGATAGGTCACGGGGTCATATGCTCTTATAGCTTCCTTTGTCTTTATAAGAAACTGACTATAATTAATATAAATAGAAACAGCCTCGGCCTTGACCGTTGTTGACATCTAACGCGTAATGTGTTAGCTATTGTCCAGTCACCGCGACAAAGCGAGAGGGAGAGGCGCGTTACCGCTTGTGTTGTTTTTTTCACTAGTTTTTTTCAGGCCGTTATCGCTAGTTTGGTTTACACGGTCCTACGGTCCTGAATAAAGATGACCGGTCCTGGTCTGAGGACCGTTTAACCGTTAACAAGCTTAGTATAAATCTCAGTTACCTGTTGATTTAGACATAAATAAAGGTGGTTTTTTAATAATTTGTGTAGTTTTATTCTTTCCATACTTATTTTTCTATTACAATTAGGCTTTAGGGCCAAATTCAATTCGCCTAGGGCCTCCAATTCCCTAAAGTTAAAGCCGGCCCTGTTACCATGAATGAGAATGCCATGATTAATGATTAACATACAACTTCAGTCGTAACAGAAACAACACAGTCACGTAGTATATATTTACAACTAAGCATAACAGTCAGTAGACTCAATACTCAGTAGATAAAAAAATTGGCTACTGACTACTGCTATAACTAGTCAGAGCTGCAGACACTTCGTCTTCATATAGTATATTTTATATGTAAAAAAAATATTTTTTTTTTATTTTCTCACACTCACACATTTGTTAATTACAATATCGCATTTAAAAAAGATTCACATTTTTTAAATCTATTGTAAATATGTATTTCCATATATTGAATTTGAATAAGAAAAAGATTGACAAACCTTTTACTTTGAGCTAGCGAAACAGGAATCAGGTTGACTGGCATGTCAGGAATACCTTGAAATTAAAAACAAAATGAGGAACGAATGCATGAGTAGTTCTTTTATAAGGACTATCTTTATATTTAGGCAGTGGCTATTATAACCCACAGGCTATTGAGACGCCAATAAAATAAGCCAATGAAAATTAAGTATTTATGGTTGGCGTATCTAGGCTATTTCTTTAAGGATGTTTTTAGTGGCCAAAGATAATAATAATAAATCAAAACTCCACTTCTATAAAAGGTAGAAAGACAAAACACATGTTTTTTGTGGTAAGCCCTTTAAAATGAAATATTATGTAAGCAAATTGGACTACAATTACATTTTCTGTCAAAGTACTTAGTTTCTTAGTAAAAACCACGCCACAAATCAATTAGCCGAAGGGGCTATCCATACGCAAGCAGGGGGGAGGTGGGGTCTTTGAAAAATTTGCGGATGGATGGGGAGCAGGGGGGCGAATGCCCCCGGGCGCCACGTTAGGGGGGCGCCAAAATGAGTATTAAAACTCATTATTTAATTTCATTTTAATGTAAACTAATGTATCCCAAATACGTTTGCGAGATTGAATATTGGAGCTCCGAACATATCTTTATTACAAAACAGTTGTTAAACATGATTTAGGCGCCCCCATTGAGCGTTAAGGGGCGCCATTCTACTCATAAATAAATGACACATCCTAATGTAGGATTGCTGATGTGGTTTTTTTTTAATTTAAAAAACTGTGAGTTGATGGTAGTGAGCAGTAAGAGACCAATACGATTCTTTTAATAGAGCTACCAGAGACGACACTAAAAGCAACCAAAATTACCAAGACAAGAAAAAGGAGTGGCTTAAAGCAGTGGTTCTCACCCTGTGGTCCACGGACCACTAGTGGTCCGCGAAGATTTGCCAGGTGGTCCGTGAGAGAAGCATGAAATTTACGCACTGTAGGATTAATCGAGATAGACTAGCAAGTAAAAGAATTAACGCAGACTTAAATATATTTCTGATCTGGCCATAATGGTTTTTAATTTTATCAAGCTCGTCAATTAAATTCTCGTCTCTTTGATTTCTTATGCTCGAATATGAATCTTGAACGTTAACAGTTACTAATGTATACTGAAGTTCGCTGGTTATCTGACTGTTTTAATTACGCGATGACGTAAGAGATTTTCATGTAGAAATAACTCAAAGCTTGTTGATAGTTTGAACCATGGCTAATGGGTTGCTGTTCTGGCTTACTTGGCTGAAATTTTTGAAAAGCTCAATAAACTTAATTCCACTCGGCAAGGAAAGCAGATACATTATATGACTCTCAGTGACAGAATGTCTGCTTTTACGAAAAAGCTTGATCTTTGAAAAAAAAAATTATTTCAAGGTAACTTTGAGATGTTTGATAAATTGTACGAAATCACCGAAAAACCAGAAAATGCAGAAATAATTTTTAGTAGTGGCCCGTAGTTAAGGCACATATTTTTCAAGTGGTCCTGGAATCTCAAAAGGTTGAAAACCACTGGCTAACAGAATGGTTAATACGCGTCCCTTTGCTGCATGTTGTGACTCTTTAAAAAGATAAATCGTACTTCCCCAATTCTCATGTGGAGGGAGTAAAGTGGGAGAGGGGAGGGAAGGTCTCTCCTCTCACGGGCTTGTATCGGAGTGTCAAAGCAAGTTGGATTCCTTTCATATGAAACATCAGGCACCGCCTTTCTTTCCTGTCCATCGTCGATAAAACTTGTTGCTCAGTAGGATCAACTGTTAGAAAAAACACCAACAAAATGCCAGAGAAAATCTAGTTTTAGTATCTTATTTATCACCGGAAATCCAAAATGAATGTATCCACCTACTTACATCGACTGTAAGGAATCAGCTGTTGAGTGAAATAAGAAAACACAAGTACTACGGTATCTTACTTTACTCCAATCGATCTAGGACACCGGAAAAGCTTTCTCAAGTCATCAGATTTGTTGATGTTGATTTACAAACTAAAAAGTAACTATCAAAGAATCATTTTCAGATTTTGCAAAGATACATTCCAAAGACGCAAAAAGCATACCACTATCCGACGGTCGGTCACGATGTTATGACAATGCTTCTGTAATGACCGGGAATGTTTCCGGCCTTCAACAACGAAAATGTGCTAGAAATCACAAAGCATTATTCATCAACTGTGGCAACCACAGCTTAAAATTTAGCAAGAGTACACTTAACTAAACATGATCCAGTTGTTATCATGTTTTTTGAACAGTTATAAGTATAGATTTGTTTTCTCCCTTTCAACAACTCGTTGGGAAAAAATTAAAAAAAGAGTTGTGCCAATCACAATGAAGAGGGAGTCTGAAACACGTTGGATTGCACGATCAGAAGCTGTTATAGCAATTTATGAAGGACTAGATGACATGGCAGGGCTGTTGGAAAAATTATCAGAACATACAAATATGATGCCTGACACCAGAAGTGATGCAGAAGCCTTGCTGGTAGGTATATAAAACTTTAACTTCCTAGATTTTAAACATTTCTGGAACATCATACTTGATAAAATTGATAGCGTCCAGAAACGGTTCCAGAATCCTACTGTGAGTTTCAAGGAAGCTTAATCTGATCTTGAATCGCTTGAGCAAGAAATTGTCAACACTCGTGTTAATTTGAGCCATGTTGTAGTAGACAGTGGGAAAGAAGATGCACAACTTGGAGAATCGAGTTTGACAGAAGATTAGACGACATCGGAGGATGCCTTCGAGAATTAAAAAGAGATGCAGAACTTTCTCCATAAGAAGAAATTGCACCTGCTATGAACAGCGAAATTGATAAACCCCAACAGGAGATATCAATACGGATTTTACGTCTTAAACAACCTAAACAACAAATTTGGATTTTTACTAGTTACTAGACGTCAAATCTCTTCTTGCTGAAACAAAAGTCGATACGCTTCGTTATAATTGCTTAGATTTTGCTAATTTCTACGAATTGTGAACATGAAATCAAATACTAAAAAAAGATGCTCAGTACCCGGACTGAAGTTCTACCAGAAACTACTTTGGATCTTATCGATTTTATTGTTTCATATGGAGATGACATATTTCCGAATCTGCGCATTTCACTTCAAATACTTCTAAAAATTGCTGTTTCAACTAAAAGCTGTGAGCGGTCCTTCAGCAAAGTAAACCTTATTTTGTCTTAATTACGTGCTGCAATGGATCAAGATCGTCTGGATGATCTTGCAATCCTTAGCATAGAAAGAGAACACTTGAGAATATCAATTTTAACAGCGAGATTGACGACATTCAAATCAAGGAAGATCCATTTATTTTAGATTATGTCTATTCGAGTCATGTATAATTAGTAGAGTATTTTTTTTTCAAATAAATTGTCTATAATCGTATAGAGAATTTTTAGTCTGTATTGTATTTCATTAAAATATCATTTGCTTCAAAAAATGAACAATATAAACCGTAAAATTTCAAATTTTTCTTGGGGGCTCAGTGAGCCCTCAGAATTTTTCGGTCCGTCAAGGGGCACAGAATTTGTGTCTTGCCCCCGGGCGCACATGACCCTAGCTACGCCACTGATGGGGAGGTTACATTGAATGCGTACTTAGCGCAAAAAAATGTAATTTGCTTAACACTAAGCCTAGTAACGTAAACCACTCAGACTCTAATTGCATTTGTGACTGACTGAGTCAAGACTGATATGCAATAATGTTTTATATTTTAATGCAAACGAAATTCTGAACTTTTAAATTCAGACCAAACTTTCACATAGCTAAAATATATCCATTTCTTGAAATTAGTAGATGTTTCTCTTTCGCCCACATGTGTCTCAGCCGTTATATATACATAACGACATTGCGATTTCACTGCTTATATCTTTAAATCTTATAAGTTTTTTGGCCGTCCATGAATGACGGCATACGATTTTTACCCCTCTTTTCCCATTGTCACAAAAATTAGACCTCCCTCTCCACAATATGACATCACAAAGCTCTGATTGCCCCCCCCCAATTAAAATTAGAAATTACCATATTTCAAAAAAACATTTTTTTCAAAGAATTATGTAATATGTATTTAGTGTCCTGTCTTCATTCTAAGTATAGTATCGTTAACTAGGGTTCCAAAATTAAGCGTAAGATTGGCGCACGTAATTTACGCCAAAATTACGTGTGCCATTAATGCCCAATTACTTTAAAATTTATGTTCCTTTTGTTGCTCATGCTCACTGATTGCTAGTAGGTGGATTTTTAATAATGTTTTCAAAGGATTTTACTTGTAATTTACAGGTCATACGAATTTGCCCATCGTCAGCATCAGCCACGTATTTCGTTGTGTACTGCATCAGCGGCGGTCATCTTTGGCTGAGTAATACCGTCTAATACGGCTGCAATGCGCCGCAAAATACTGCCGCTGCGGGTGCAGAACTCAGCAAAAGACGGCACACGCGATCGACGCCGGTGCAATCCCCAGCAAAATACAGATGACGTGGGTGCAATACGCAGTGTAAGACAGCCGGCGCGATAGACGGAAGCACTATACACAGTAAAATACATGGCAGACACGGTCGACTGACAATTAATAAGACTTGTACGCGTAAATTATGTGAGAATTACGCACACCATTAGAGCCTTATTGCTTATGAGATGTTAAATTTCTTTTGTTGCTCATGTGCACCGATTGTTGTTAGATGTATGTTATCTTTTCACTTCTAATTATGCATAAATTACATGTGCCATTAGCACCCCATTAGGTAAACACGAAAAATTATGTTCCTTATGTTACTCATTGATAGTTGGTATATTTTTAAAAATGTTTTCTTAGTTTTCACTCCTCATTTACATGTGAATTACGTGAATTATTAGGGTACATTTCGTGAAAGATGATGTTGCCTCTGTAAGTAATGATTACTGATTGTTAAAGGCGTATTGTTAATAATGTTTCAATTAGCATCCTGTAAAACTACAGATGGTACTTGCAACAGATTCAACAAAAGCATATAGACTTTAGTCCAATCCAATCAAGTTAACCAGCATAATAAAAAGTTCAAAGCTCAATGGAAAAAGTTGAATCGTCAACATTAAAAGTAAAGTTTTTAGCAAAATCTGTTCAACACAGATTACTTATCAAACTTAAAATACCAAAAAAATGATGTGACACAACATCTTCAAAGTTCACCCAACCCATAGTTCAACCCAATTGCTAAACAAATTATAAATGCCAAGTATTACTGCATTACTGTAATTATTTATTAGCAGTTAGGTGATACAATGCAGTTGAGAGTTGAGGTACATCAACAAATGTTCTTAAGTGGCAAGTCCACCATTTTCCGAGCCTGGTCAACTTCACTGCTGTTAAAGAACAGTTTATTCTTACGTTAGAACCAGCTGCAGAAACGATCTCCTATGTCGGTTCGCTAAGTTTGACGACCTCGTTTTTTTTCAACGGTGCTGATATCTTCGTTGGCAGGCCAGATGTATGAGCCATCCCGTTGCCTGGTGAGAAAGGACACAGTGTAAAAGTTGTTTTCCTGCAATGCGTCAATGCGTGCATTTTTTATTTCTTTTCTTTTCATCACAGCCAACTTTTACAGCTACCCAATCTCCTTGTAACAGTTCAAAAGGCAGAAAACCGACATCATCTTCCAAATCACTGCCTGCTTCATCGCTGTCTCCACTTGTGTTATAGCATCCAAATCACAGTCAGATACACATTCAGAATTCATTTCCGAGCTATCCTCATTCAAATTGGTGGCGTCAGTGGCACGCTCAGCTTCACTTGATCCAGATTGTGATGGAGCATGATTAACTGATGCTGTGCTGCCTGTGCATGGTCCAAATTGCAGCAACATATTTGTCTGCAGACTACGTCTAGGAGATCGATTGGTAGGATTTGATTGACCTTCCTGAACTTGGAGGTTGTAAGCAACCATATTTTTTTTACAGTTCTTGAGATGACGCATATGACAACCACCACAGCTGTGGGTTGGTGCTACCAGAAACTGCAGCCTCCCAGACAAAGTCCTTGCCAAATAGCTTTCCACTTCTTGATCTATATTCAGCAAGATCACCGAGTACAAGATTGCGAACCATCTTCTCATGGTTAGCCATGATCATGATGCTTTTGTATGCGGTTAACCATTCATCTTCGCTCAATCTAGCCTTGGATCAAGGATGTAAGCTGAAAGGGTGATTGGTCTGGTGTTCATGGATCGTCTTGCTGCCACCACCTCCACAATTGCATTGATCAAGTCGTCGTCAAAGCCCAAGTGTTGAAGTTTTTTCTGGAGACAGGATCCAAATGTGCTGCCAAATACGAGGCATTACCGAAAGCCTGGAATCATTGCCTTCACAGAATTGAATGTCTGTCATTATAGGCTTGAGCATTGCACAAATGCGGCCGCATTCATCCCACAACTCTTCACAATGAGGTTCTATATTTCCGCATTGGTTCTCATTGTAGATGACTGTCTAAGCATGCGCCCAACAGTAGCAACCTTGAGACGTAGATTTCGCAACACCATGAAATAATCCGTACTCCATCTGGTTGCACAGCTTAACACAATATTCATTGCTTTGCCATACTTTTGTGTCGAGATCTCCTTCAACACCTCTTTGGGCATCAAATGACTCAAAAAAAACCCAGAAATTTTGCGGTGGTTGGATATCACTTCATTAATTCTTGTTATTTTACGAAAGTTGCTTGCACAGAGGTTTAAACAGTGTGCACCGCAGCCGTAAACCCATGGTTTTTTTCCTCTAAGATTTTCCAAGCCGATGGCTGATTAGTGACAACGCTCTGAATTGTTTGTCCAGTGTTCAGTTACTTATGATCCACTGTTTCCTGTGCTGGTGTAGCTTTCATCTGCTTCTTCTGGTGGACTATTACACAGTGACTGCATAACATCTATAATAGATGTTGCAATGAAATTTGCATCATGTCTTTGGGCTCCAGGCTCAATGGACTTAACCAAAATTGGACGGTCTGCAAACAATGCGATATATACTAGACATGTACTTTTTACGTCCGACCAGCCATCAATCATTAATATGAGATTACCAGCTGATGCATTAGCCGCACGATTTGTTTTTTCTACTCTCTCCGACACTGTATCCAACAATCCATTTGCCATCTTATATGCACTTGGCGGGCTCCAACTGGGCCTCAGTCTGCAGAAGAATTTATTCAGCCTTGGATTTTACATACCATTAAAAGCCCAGTTGTTCGAGTACATTACTTCAGCCCATAGAATATCCAACAAGATCTGTTCATTGATAGCCATTTTGTCAAGAAACCCACCAAGCTGTGCCCGAGTTGCACACCTTCGTGTAACAACTAGTTCTGGGTCATCAGCTACATTAGATTGGATATCACAATTCATCGCAGCTGTTGTGTCAACAATTTTCCGTTTTTAATGACTGCGATCAGACTCGGAACTGTGTCCTACTAATGAAGTGGCGCTGCTGCTTCTTATATCAGGATCTTGGAGATGCTTGGCGTTCAGGAATGGCCATCCTCTTGTCATTATTTTGCAAAGTTTTCTTTTGTTTACATGTTGCAAATTTGGCTGGACACTTCATGCTTGTACGTTTCCTTAACGCCACCTGGGGCTTCTTGGCACAGAACAACCAAATGCTTAAATCTGCATATGTTGACGGCCAGCATATGTCCACAATATCTGCATTTTGCCAGTTTTGATCCAGTGTTCCCACACTTTATCAAGTGATTTGACCATTTGGCAAGTCTGTGTGTTAAAAACAAACAATATACTGTGCGGTTTACGCTGTTTTACCACATGAATACTTCCGGTTTAGGCTTGTGGACGGATGTAGATGGTACTACTAATCACCGGAATTAATTAATCACCACTGTTAAACACAAAAAATTGCAACAGAAACACCTTAAATTTGCTGTCAAATATGCATTTTTAAATTACCGTAATTTACAGTAACTTACGCGTAAAGTTATATGACTTCGAACCCTATTGTTAACATGTGTGAAGCCATTGAAAATGTAACTAAATAAATTGTGAGCAAATCAAGTTCAATTGGAACTTTTAATTCAAGTAGCGCATTTTGATTTCTTAAACTCCGCCCCACCCCTTGTCTTACATCCTCACTAATTTGTAACCCTTCTCTGCCCCCACCCACAGGCGAATGAGGTCATGTATGGACTGCCCCTACAAACCTTCATGCCCATGCATTGTTGAAGACAATAAAATTCAAATTTTCTATTTCTTCTATTTCATTTTTCAATAAATTCTACATGAAAAACACAGTTACTGTTACATTTAAATATGTATTTACTGTAAGGCAATCCAATATTTTTATAGAAGTTTTATTTAGAGTTGCGCATTTACATAATACATGTGACTATGATGTGACATCATATTTAACACTAACACCCTCTCAAAGGCATGACCCCTTCCCTTACCCTACTTGGCGCGTGATGTCAATCAAGGACTACTACTTAATTTTTATTGGCTTATTTTGTTTGTGTCTCAATAGCCTGTGGGCTATTAACGCCAGCGTCTCGATAGCCTGTGGGAGGGCTATTAAGATTTAAGACTAAGATGATTGTTTGACATTGTTTGCCTCTCAATAGGGCCTAATAAAGACAATATCTTCAGTCTTCATGATTCATAGCCACTGACTACTGCCTTACTTATATTTAGTTAAATAAATATGAAAATCCATATTTCTTTTTTATTAAGTTTTTATGCACCCATTACAATTTAATAATTTAAAAGTTAACTAAATTTACAATTAATGAAGAAATAAACTTATAAAAAATTATCAAGTAAAGTTAGTATAGTATAATTAATAATTAGTTATATTAGTAAAAGTAAAGTAGTATAAAAATAAAGTAATAAAGTATAAAGCTAACTAATACTTTTTCCTGATAAGATGATCATATTATTTTCTTTGTTATGACTTGATTCTGTTGAAAAACTGTTCAGTAAATTTTGGAGTTGGCCAATATTACTGCGTGGTGTTTAGGACTTTGCGAATGAAGCTATAAATTTGAGAATAGCATTTTTACCGCTGTACCAGACTGGCGTTATTTTAAAGGTAGTGAGTATCGCCTCGTCAAGACGACCCAATTTGCGACTGCATACGCGCTCGTCCACTTCCGGTTATTGCTATTCTTAGTAACATTGTTTATAAAATGATGTTTATAAAATTGAAGAGTTACAAGTATTCACTGCGCCTTTCATTGAACCTCCGATTCTATATGTGCATTCAAACAATCTCTAAAATCTATCACTAAACCTAACCCAAAACTCTAAAAACTATCACTAAACCTAACCCAACCCTAAAAACTATCACTAAACCTAACCCAAACCCTAA
>MUZC01000525.1:60916-80844 GCA_002072015.1 Radix auricularia | reverse complement strand
AAAAAAAAAAAAAAAAATAGGCATCAATAAAATTGAACCCCGGACCTGCAATGCAGCGTACTATCGTACTATCAATATGACCACACAGCCACACATTCACCGATGAAATTTTTAACTTTATAAAAAAAATATTACTAAGAATAGCAATAACCGGAAGTGAACGAGCGCGTATGCAGCCGCATATTGGGTCGTCTTGACGAGGCTATACTCACTACCTATTTTAAAACATCGCATATTTCCGGTTTCAAGGCCTATTCACACACGTTATGATCTAAACCTATTTACACTATTATTATATTATCTATACCTACGATAAAAATTCTTACTGTTGTACAAACAATTATTCAGCAGACATACAAAAATTGTAATTTGTAAAATTGACAACAGAAAAATTGTAAATCAATCTCAATAAAGGTAGCATTTGTCAACTTGGCTAATAACTAGGGCTGCGGAAATTACCGATTATTTTCTCGATTAATCGGTAAATGTTTTTATCGATTAAAATTATTTTAGTCGATAAAATAGTAACTAACACTACTTACATGATTTTCATTATTTTTTTCCGATTTATTAATAAATAATCAATTATTAATAATAGTTTATTTTTTTTAAAGTACAAACTGCTACATTTAAACAACAGACTCTAAAAGTGTAAACTTAAAAATAACCTGTTTTATAAGGACAGTGATACAAAAAAAACAACAACAACATTGTTTTTAATTAATCACAAAATTTAAATTCACTGACATTATATTGAAGTGCTTATATTTAAATATATCTCCTAACAATATGGCAGTGGCTATTGAGACGCTAACGTCTTAATAGCCCACAGGCTATTGAGACGCAAACAAAATAAGCCAATGAAAATTAAGTAGTCGTCCTTGACTGACATCACGCTCCAAGTTGGGTTAGGGAGGGGGTCATGCATTTGTGACGGTGTGTGAGAGGGTGTTAAATATGAGGTCAAGTGTAAATGCGCAACTTAAAATATAACTTCTACAAAAATATTCGATTGCCTTACAGTAAATACATATTTAAATTTAACAGTAACAGTGTGTTTTTCATGTCGAATTTATTGAAGAAAAAAAAGAAGTAATAGAAAATTCGAATTTTAATGTCTTAAACAATGCATGAAGGGGCCGTCTATACATGACGTCACGCGCCTGTGGGTGGGGGCGGAGAAGGGTAAGGAATTAGTGAGAATTTATGACAAGGTGGTGGGCGGAGTTTAAGAAATCAAAATATGCTATTTGAAATAAAAGCTCAACTTGATTGCTCACAATTTATTTCGTTTACTATATTAGGCTTAGAGTAAAGACTTACCGTACACTAAATACTACATACATATAATAATGACAAATATGTTAATTGAAACGTGTTTTTTTTTGGGGGGGGAGGGGTGGCAATCAGAGCTTTGTGACGTCATATTGTGGTCTAAGTTTTGTGACAATGGGGAAAGGGGGTAAAAATAGCATGGCGTCATTCATAGACGGCCAAAAAACTTATAAAATATAAAGATATAAGCAGTGAAATCACAGTCCCGTTATGTAAAATATAACGGCTGAGACACAGGTGGGCGAAAGAGAAACAGCTACTAATTTCAAGAAGTGGAAATATAAATCACACGGATATATTTTAGCAATGTATGAACGTTTGGTCTGAATTTAAAAGTTCAGAATTTCGTTTGCATTAAAGTATAAAACATTTTTGCAAATCAGTCTTGACTCAGTCAGTCACGGACGCCATTTGCAGTCTGCGCGGTTTACGTTACTAGTAGTATTATTACTAGGCTTAGTATTATGCAAATTACATTTGTTGTGCGTAAGTACGCATTTAGTGGAGCCCTCCTCGCCCCACCCCGTACGCATCCATGCGCTAAATGCCATTTTTTGGAATATCCCCACCCTCCCCCCTGCTTGCGTATGGATAACCCCTTAGGCTAATGATTTGTGGCGTGGCTTATACTTAGTACTTTGACAGAAACTGTAAATGTAGTCCAATTATCCGATATGCTTAAATAATATATCATTTTAAAGGGCTTGACACGAAAAAAATTGCTTTGTCTTTCTACCTTTTATGGAAGTGGAGTTATGATTTATTATAAATTATTATTATTATCTTTTTTTCCCCCACTGAAAACGTCCTTAAAGAAATAGCCTAAATGCGCCAACCTTAAATACTTAATTTTCATTTGCTTATTTTCTTTGAGTCTCAATAGCCTGTGGGCTATTAAGACGCTAGCGTCTCAATAGCCACTGCCTAACAAATATTGTATTTTAAAATTAAATTAAATTAAATACTTAAGTTATTGGCATTTTTAAAAATGTCATAAAAGGGCACAAAATGCGAAGGAAAACAGCGTAGTGAAAAAGATGACTTTGAGGTCTTAGAAAAAATCATAACTTTTGAACACGTGGGATAAAAAGATGTTCTTTATGTTTTTGCTAATCATCAAACAATTTCTATATAGTTGTATTACTTGTATATTTTAAAATTAATTTGAAATTTTCATCCAAGTGCCTAAACTTTAATGCGTTATTTAACTCATTATTATTGCTAAATATGTTTTAAAAATAACTCAATAAAAAAAAATTCCATTGCCTCTTTTTATTACTTCTCTTGAGATTTTCAATTTAATGATGTCATACATCTCTATTTTTAGCTTTACAAAATTATCGATTAATTAATCGGTAATTTCTCAAAAGTTAACGATTAAATTTAATTTAATCGATAACAGCCCTACTAATAACTAATTCCAAAAATATGGAGAGACCTATTGGTAGTCAATTATTTTTAGCATCATCATCCGTGGCGCTACAGCCCTGGCCTGCTCCACAACATCCTTCCATTCAGATCAATGATTGCTTTCCTTCTCCATGCTCGAACCCCCAGCAGTTGTAGGTCGATTTCCACATCATTGATCCACCTCAGTCTTGGACGACCAGTGAGTCGTCTGCCCCCTTGTTTCGTTTTGTAAATAATAACAATTCATTACAGAGCCTGGCCAGGGCACCTGCTCTATATAAACCAGGGGGTCTCCAAATTTTGCCACCGGAGGGCCGCATTAACTGTCAAACAGCAGTTTGGGGGCCGACTTCACACAGTTTTGTGGTAAACTATAGGTATAAATAGTAATGTTTTTCAGAGATTAAAAGGCAGGCTTGTCCATGGGACATATTTTTCTGTACCATCCCATTCCGTGGCAATTTATGCCTGTCCCATCCCATCACATCCTATGGGAAAAAAATTCATATGGACAAGCCTTTTAATAAAAGGTCTCCAGGGACCGGATCTTCTTCTTCTTCTTCGTTCTCAATATTGAATATTGAGTTTTGCGTGCCACGAGTTTTGCGCCAATTGGCCCGTGGTCTCCGACTTTAGCATGCTGTATTTTCTGTATTTGCTTCCATAGCCTTTGGTCAGCCAAGACCATCTGCAAGGCAGCAGTTGTTATTTGGCAAGTGATGCAGCGTTCACATGCCACGGCTAAGGGTTCCACGCATTACTCCGCCGCTTTTCACCCATTTGGAGCTGGGTGGGACTTGGGGACGCCCTAGGCCCCGGGAACAAGTCCTTGGCTTCCCATGAATTCGAACTCGTGACCATCGGAACGACCATCGAGCGCGCTTGCCACTCGACCACCGTGGCCCCAGGGACCTGGTGAGAGGGCCTTGAGGGCCGCATCTGGCCCGCGGGCCGTAGTTCGGAGACCCCTGGATATAGACAAAGTACATTCCATGTGGCTATTCGTATCTCATGTTTGTGGACAGGCATGGGTCGTAATACAATGTAATCAGTCCCAATTTCATTTTGTGGTTTTGTTTTCGTAACTGTAGTCAGTTGCGTTACATGGGGTTGCGGTGGGGGCGGGCCGCCCCTGGTGACACCATCACAAGGGGTGACACCAAAATGTAAAATATTATATGTTCCCATTATTTGGCAATTGAAAACTCAGATGAGTTCTATTGGGTACGTCGTGAGGGGGGTGACAACATGAGCGACCGCTCCGGGTGACATCAATGTTAGTGACGCCACTGACTGTAGTTTTTAACGTGACACGGTCGTCAGCCATGTGCACATTCTTCTGGAGGGGGGGATGCCCCTTGTAGCTCTCAGGATAGCTGCCTACTTTGTTCGGATTGGGTCCCTAAACTTTAAATATAAATACACACTTATCAATGGGTTATTACAGAGAAAAGCATTTATCGATAAGGATCTATATTTTAATCAATGAAAATGTTCTTAAAAACCTTACAACTCAACAACATTATAATTATTTTATAATGGGCGTAAGAATTTTGAAAGGTGTAGGCTATTATTGTAAAATTAAAATTCAACTACATAGTGTACAAAAACGCGGTTGGATAAATGTTATGTATAGAGAGAGAGAGAGAGAGAGAGAGAGAGAGAGAGGGCATCATCCTCACCCTACAATAATAACAAAACGTATTCTTTCCACCACGCACCCGAAACATAAAAGCAGTAATTACATGCAAACATAAAAGCAGTTAATGACATACAATGTATTTCAAACATAGATAACAATTCCTTACCCCATGAAAAATGTATTTGTTTAAAATGCGGAATAACGCGTAATATTATTCTTTATGGGCCCGCGTTTGTAAGCACAAAACAGCTAAGTGGGGATCAATGTTCTCTCTAAGGTTTGCCGGTTGTTGTGCTAAATAATAATGCAAAAAACTCGTGTGCAAAGTTTAACAGTTTACCATTTTTAGTGTGCAATATTTTTGGCATCTCACAAAAATACATCCATTAATTGGATCGATATAGACTCTACTTTAAGCAAAAATAAATAGTTTAAATAAAAAATAAAACATATATCAGATTTTAATTAAATAAACAAGAATGATAAATGTATATTTCTGTTCCACTAAACAGAAATATACATTTATATGTTCATCAAGAAACTAAATGCCAACATACCCATATGTCACTATCTATTCTGGGGCACTCTGGTGTCTGTCTGTCGACAGGTTCCATATGTATAGACTTTGTCAAGGTTGATCAGATGATGTCTTTCATTTTGACAAGATTTAATCCTCATAAGCAAGTCTAAATGTAACTCTTACAACATATGTCTAGATTATACTTTTCTTGAATTCATTATGCTAAATCCACGTTCGCAATCAGCGCTTGATGCAAGAAATGTAGCACAAATATCCAACAGGACGGCAATGTCGCTGAATTATTCTTAAGTCATGACAAACTGAATCACCTCATCGAAAGTCTGAATCAACCCACATTTTATTTTTTTTTCTTCGAGCACAAATCTTAAATTACGATAGTGATCCATACATTTCTCCATAATATCGTCATACCTTTTAAGAATACTTGTATTTAGAAACTAGGGCACAAAGTTTTGCTTCTTCAAAATTAAAATTTGACGTGTCGACTAACGATTACAACTCATATATATTTTTTAAAAAAAGTATCGATTAGCAACCTCTTCAGACAAATGAACATTTTCCCCAAAGGTGATGTCCTCTTAGGTTATTGATCCTTCCTTTTTACAAACTGGTATGCCTTCCTAGTCATTATATTTTTTTCTTTGTTATAGTCTGCTTAATTTGGCAAGTTCTCCAAATACTTCACAAATGACACTAAGGAACAGTCCAACATGTGGGTCTCTGCGCTTCTTTAAACAATATTTATTGACTGGGTTATAACACAAACGTGCCTGCTCTTCACAGTATTTAGTGAGGTCTTGTATGTAATTTTCAACAATGCTTGTAAAGCAAAGTGGCGTGAAAGCCAATTGACTTCAGTGTCGTCTAAAACAAATCCCGCTCTAGTTGTCCAGAGCAAACTGAGTTGTTATTTCAAAACACTCCGTTCACCACACTGTCACCCCCAACACAACTCCCATTGTTTTGATTAAAATATTACACCGGTTTTTCGTGACATCAAATCATCAAAGTCTTTTTTGTTTTCATAATTTTTCGCTAAAAATAACAAACTTCAAAATTATGAATTAAATTTAAATGTCTTTGCGTTAATTTTTTTTTAGCGCATTTTCGAGAAGTCGAATGCGCTATTGCACCCGTTTTGTCCGTCTGTCATCACCCTTGATCTCAGCATCCATAAGTCCTAGACCCATGAGGTATATATGTTTTTTGTATGTCCTGACCTGCCATTTGTGCATCAACACTCTGTTACTCGATCCGTTAAAAAACCCCGTTAAAACTACAAAAAAATATTTCCAATCGAGAGGTAACACTAGCGCAGGGAACGGCCGCCATTGCCGGAAGTCGAATACATAGTATTTCAAGCATTGAAGAGTGGTGCGAAAGGGTGCAAAAGAATACGTTTTTTTTTAGTTGACGTCATTAGAATATGTGTAAAAGTTTAGAGAGTTTTACGTCATCATTTGTGGTGACTTGTAGTTAGATTAAAGAGAAAATAATTTTTTTTTTTAATGTAAAGAAATGACTTTTAAATAAAAAAAAAGTCAGGTATATTCATTACACAAGAAAATTCATAAAAATATGTCTAAAATCTAAACACAATTACTGATAACTACATAATGCTGATATCTAACATAAGTACTGATACATAATACGAAAATGCGCTAACACGTCCTGAATTCCAATAGGGACCAGGCTTAACATGATTTTTTAAAAATAGGAAAATCGTATTACGCCTCCACCCCTCTGTGGTGGAGGGAAGGGGTGGGATTCGTCCACGATGCCAATACTTCAAAGCTCAGTTTGCTTGTTATCTTTAAAAACATAACACACCGCTTCTTTTATGTCCAGCGTTTTGGACGATTCTTTTTTTCTTCATGATTTGTTTTATTTAGTTTGTGTTTTATGGACTGTTTTATTATTGCAAGTTAACTGATTTTTTTTAAATGATTTTTTTTCCGCTTTTAACGTATTTTCATTGTATTTCTTTCTAGATGAAGAAAATGTGTCTTCTTTTTTTGACATAAAATCAACACAGTAAAATTTTAGACTTTGGTGTCACCCCCCTAATGGTGTCACCCGGGGCGGCCCCTCACCCCACCCCCTAGCGACGCCACTGCTACTAGGTGAATCTCTGAGTTTGATGTTGAATAATATGGACTAAAAACTCGTATAAGTATTTGTAACTGGTGGCGTTAGTCATTGGTCGGGTTTTATTTTTATTTTTACCACTATCTATGGGGCCGTCCATAGGCCTAAATGACGTCACGCTCCTAGGGGGGAGGGGGTCACACTTTTGTGATGATGCGTGACGAGGGGGAGGGATGGGTTTGAAGAAATGTGACGTCACAACAAAAGGGTAACTTTAAATAAAACTTCCACTTAAATATTTGTTCGCTTACAATTTATTTAATAACTTTTTTAATTTAATTATTTTTTAAAAACCATCAATGCTTCTCAAAGTGCCGGTCGGTAGTCCATCAGACGCATGTTGACGTAAGTCATCAAAAAATGAAAATTAAATCTAATTATAATCATTAAGTTTTAGAACCCACAAGAGAATGTATGAATTGTTACCTTGCGTCGTTTGATGTTGACATCAAAGCATTTGTGATGTAACCGCGCACTGTTTGGATCTCTTACGCAGGAGTCGGCGAACCTTTTTGAGCGTTACCATAAAATATACAATGCTGCATTGGCGTAGCTAGGGGGGTGGTGGGGGCAGTCCGTCCCGTCGGCACTCGTCTAAAGGGCGGCATTTTTTGGGAATTTGAGAAATAAAGCCATTTCCGACATCCGCAAATTTTGTTTTGAAGGAGGAAAACCAAGGTGAAACAAAAATCTTCTTAATTGCGAGTCTTAATTAACGGATTCACACAACATTTGATTGATTACATAGCAGTTGTTATAACTAACGCAAACCCATTCAAAAATTTAAAGTTTCTTTAAAAAAAAGGTATCGATTTGTTTGAAGATTTTAAGCAGTATGCGTCACAAATGGCGCTATTATAAGAAAACTGCAAAAAAAAAAAAAAAAAAAAAAAAAAAAAATTCAACACATCACCGCTGGGTCGAAAATATGTGTACTATTAATATCACCACGACAGTTTTTGTGTGGAATTTTGAAATTCGCAGAATGATGCGCTAACAAGTACCTACTTGACATGGTGGTACAAAAATTGTGTAATTTATATCGCTGTTTCAGTTTTAGAACATTATTTTAAGGTAGTTTAACTTGCTAAAAATTATTATTTTTTAAATTGCATGAAAGTAACACACATAATGTATGTTTTTCATTAAAATTCGGTTATTCTTTAAAAATGCTACGCCAAACAAATTAATGTGCACATAATTTGAATTCGTCTATTTAATGGGAAATTGTTAAGATCATCGCAATAACATAAATAATTTCGAAAAATTTCGAAAAAGAAATACTTAAAAATGTCAAGTGTCTTGGAAAAATTGACATCTCAAGAAGTAACTAGTAAAACGAGATCAGATGCTGGAACTTTACTCATATCGATGCAATATTTTTCTTTTCTTTAGAATCTCAATTTATGGAAAAAATTAAAAAAAAATACAAACCCATTTCATTGAACAAAGTTAGGGGCCGTCCGTAAAGTGCGTCAAGCAATTTTACCCCCTCCCCCTGTCACAAATCTCGGACCCCCCCCCCCCTAAAGTACGCCCCAATTTCGAAAAAAATATTTTTTATTAACAAAATAATTTAAATGTAACATAAAACACCGTGACGTCACACCGTGGCCGGATACCCCTCCCCCTGTCCCAAACTGTCACCCTTTCTTACACCCCTTCCCCCCCCCCTGGAGCGTGATGCACTTAATGAACGACCCCTTAAGCGCTAATACAGAACGCTGTTATAGATTATAGAGAGTTGGCGATATCAACTGACGCAGAGTTAGAAGGAGAAAATTCAGGAGACGGGGTTCTATCTTTAGAGTAAGTCGTACAACAAGAAATGTTTTTTTTTCCATAGATGTAATTATAAAAGAAAATAATAGAACCCGCTGATCAGTTGCCTGTCCTTGTAAGAAAATATTCGTGTATAATACCATGTAACCTACTGATTAAAAAATATTATCAAATTAATTTCCTTATTATCATTGATAAAGAACATTTATATATTGAACGAAAAGGTTCCAGGTTTTATGGCTGTATACATGGCCTGGTTTAACATTTGCGGGGCCTTCTGCAGCTTAATATGTGAAAAGGAATGCACTTGACCCAATTAGGGTAAGGATAAGGTATTAATAAGGGTAATAAGTGAAAATTAAGATAGGTGGGGCATGTGAAAGCGCGAACCCGCTGCGGCCGAATAGGTGGCTGTGGCTCAAGACCAGCCTTGGCTTTACCTACACTATAAGAAGAGGCATTATGTTAGAAAAAAAGGGGGGGATGCCCCCTTGATCTATTAAAATACATTCAACAGTATAGATTGGAAAATTCTTTACTCAACATTATACTTTTGCTAAGAATGTTTTCAACAATTGCTATAAGTGTATCTAGTTGTTAAAGGAGTTCTCCAAACTGAAGATAATAAAAAAAAATTATCTTCGTTCTATAAGACTTAAGACTACAACACTACAAAATTTTGCAATACTGTCCATAGAACAAGTTATTACAAATAATTTAAATTTTGATAACACAACAGACGATTTCTCTACTATGAAAGTTTGGTAAGTAAATTTTTAAATATGTTTACATGCAAATGTAAAGAATTACTTTGTTTATAAAAAATCATATATTTAAAAATAAAAAATAATAGCATATTAATTTGTAATTTTTTTGGCTGTAAATTTTGATTATGTTTTGTATCAGTTGAGGGGTGGGGGATCTGCAAACTTAAATACTTTTTGTGGCCTTTAAAAAAAGAATTTTGTATTTTTTAAAATTGTCTACAAATATATATATTATCTTATGCGGCCTCTTTTATTAATGCTTACATAAATATGGCTTGGAATGGTTAACATGTTCCCCGCTGTTTACTTTTACAATGTAATTGTTTCAATTAAAATTATTTATTAATGTTTATTTATTTATAAAAACCATCCTACTATTGATTTAAGTGCCGTCCTTAAATGAATTCACACACTTTTGGCTGATTTTTCTCCCCCATGCGCCTTGGTCACACGTGGTCACAAAAACTAAGACCCCTTCTTCAATGTGACATCACAAATGTCACCCCCGCCCTAAAAGCCGTATTTTCTATTTGAAAATGAGCAGGTTTACAATCATTTTTATCGGTAATTTAAATATTTTTTAGTGTAAGCTGCACTCTAGTACCGTAACACCCGTGAAGCCATGTAAAAATTCATTAAATAAAGTGTCGGTAATCATATATTGAAGTGGAACTTTTATTTAAAGTTGCGCGTTTTAATGTGACTTCAAATGTGTGACACCTCTCCCCCCTATGTTTGACGTCTTTTATGGACGTCGCCTAAAAGGGCGGTAAATTAGAGACCGCCCCGGGCGGCAAAAGCTCTAGCTACGCCACTGCAATGATGTAGAATTACCCCAAGAGTTCCCCTTTTCATTTGTATGTGGTTCCGCCAAAACGGATAACAAGCTTTCCCATCTTGTGTATGGAAAGACGCACAATCCCTAGAGAAATATGTCGGGGATTCGTTGTCTAGGGGTTCTGATCGTTACTTCGCCGCCAACTTGCGCACACAGACCAAACACAAAGCCCTTGTACTAACAGGAATCTTTATTAATCATAGTACAACTCCATATACCAACCGACCTCTCTCTCTCTCACAACTGCCTTCTCACTACGTCACGTTCACACTCTTACGTCATACACTTTCATACCGTGCGCACCGCACCGCACCAAACACAAGTAACAACATTGACATGTCAGGGAAAACCCAATAGCCCTGTAATGTTTTCCTGACATACCCCCCCTCTTCACTTTGAGTTAAATCTACACATGATATAGGATACACGATCTTTCAAACATTAAAAAAATCAGGGCATAGAATCATTGTCGTTTGCAACCGCAAACAAAACAAACAACAACAAAAAACATCTTTAACATCTTCAACAACCTGCACCGACTAGTAATCAAAATGACAATCAATATTAAATTGCTCACCATAAAAAAACAACAACCTAGCTTTATTAGCACTGTCCCCATCATGGGACCTTTTACGGAGCCCTTCTTGCTTATATAATAATTATCCTCCTATGTATCTTTACAGTCCCCATGGTGGGACTCCCCATGTATCTTTACAGTCCCCATAGGGGGACTCCCCATGTATCTTTATAGTCCCTATAGTGGGACTCCCCATGTATCTTTATAGTCTCCATAGTCGGACTCCCCATGTATCTTTATAGTCCCCATAGTGGGACTCTCCATGTATCTTTACAGTCCCCATAGTGGGACTCTCCATGTATCTTTATAGTCCCCATAGTGGGACTCTCCATATATCTTTACAGTCCCCATATTGGGACTCTCCATGTATCTTTACAGTCCCCATGGTGGGACTCCACATGTATCTTTAAAGTCCCCATAGTGCGTGGGACGGGTGATTTATGGGGATCTCCTATCCATCCATACCCACTTTAATTATTATTTATCTTAAACTTATGCATCATTATAATAATCATCAATGTGAACATCAAATTAAAAAACAAATTCTCAAACATCTTTATAATAATGAATAGCGAAATCATTGGAACAGTGCAATCATCATAATCATAATTCTCCTAAACTATATATTTCATCGTAATAAATCTCATGGAAATCTCATCATAAGAATCTATTTTCATTATTACATCTTCTTTTTTAAAAAATTGTCCTGGGGTCTCCAGGAACAAAATTTCTTGCATCATTAAAACAAATTTGCATGACATCAAAATCACCTCATATAATAGCTAATAACACTGGTCATGAACTTCAAAAATACCTCAACACATATCAAAATAATGGCACGATATCACATGGACTCCAAAATTCAACCCCAAAAATTACCATATCATAGTTATTAAGACAACTCCCATAGACAGTTCCTCTTTATTTACAGCCATTAATACACAACCTCCCAAAATTTATACCTTAAAAATCATAGCCATTGGTCTTGATGGTGGTATGTACCTTTTGTCACCTATCTTAAACAAAAATCGACCTTTGTTTCCAGTATACAGGCTGATTTATATTAGCGCAAGCCTACGCGGCCCTTCCCACATGTCAAAAAATATGTTGCAACTGGTGTCAATATAACCCTGACCTCTATTAAATTTTTGACATTTCTTGTGTGTGTCTTTTAATATCTCGGCGTACCAGCCATCTGCCCCCACACGACGCAATATTTCCTTGAGGACCTCAAAGATTAATAAACTCATTAGGCGTAACGAAAAAGCAAGACCGTCCTCTCTTTTTCGCGTAAACCTGTCCTGTGTGCTGTCGGTCAAGGTCTTTTGATTTCTGGCCAGTCTGACCGAACACTGTCACTGTTCATGTGTAAGGGTACGTTTATAGAGGCGGCGGGTAGGCGGGTTGCCGCGAGCTGGTTACTCGCGCCAGAAAACCGCGCCTAATCCCTCGCGCGGTTGGTGTTTATAGTACAAACGTGAAAAAGCCAGGCGAGCCAACAAACAATTCACATGCAATCCAGTCTCTCATTGCAATAGCAAACAGAAAAAAATGGCTTCTGTTATTGATGACTTTTTATTGTTATTTGGGCAGAACTAAATAAGTTATAGAAAGATGCCAGTAATTCACTAATTTTGTTATATTTTTCTTAGATTTTATTTGGTTGTGGAATAGTAATATAGTACTAATTAATTATATATTTTTAATTATACTATACATGTACTATTACTATAATATACTTACAGTTATTGAGTTATAGTCTATAGTTATAACTATACTATACAATATACAATATTACTAACACATTCAAATACTATAACTATAAACTATTAATTTAAGTTAAGAATACTATTAATAAAAGTCTTGTCTTTTGTCTAATACTAAGTCCAAGTAAGTAATAACCTTGTAATTAATAATGATAAAGACATTATAATCCTTTTATTTTAGATTTACTGGATTGTGTAGGGAAATATAATATAATTATTATCATAATACATATGTTAAAATTATCACTCACCATCATCTTTTATCTTTTTTACAAAGATATTGACAAAGACAATTAACATAAAATATGTTTTTACAAATCAATCAAAAAAACATTAATTTTCAATAATTAAAATTAAATAAGAAAACAAAGATAATTATGGGTATAAATATAAGAGATAATAAAATTCAAAATTAATCACAAAAATTGAAATTTCTTCCACTGACAAGTAGATGACAAAGACAATTACAAAGCTTATGAATTATATGTTTAAAAATTTGAATACTTATTTACTCAGAAAAGTGTTCTTTTATTATCTTTAAATGAGGTACTGACATTTTCATGGACAAATACTTGTTGAATTTAATTTTAATTTCATATTTTAGTAATCAGACCTCGTCGGTGGGGTATATTTTAACAAATAATTTTTAATAATTTGTTTTAAATTTATTTTTAAAGTCAAATATTTACCCTTTAAACATTTAAATGCAGTTATTGGTTTAATTGTACCAAGCATTCAATTAAAATACAAGCATGCACATGTTTTAACGGATTTGTATTTTTTTAAAAAAATTTCAATATGATTTTTTTACAACATCCCTTCATATATATTTATTTAAAATTTCAAAATCTTGATTTCTTTTAAACATTTCTTATTCATTGTTTTGTATATTGGATTGTAAATGTTTCCTGAAATGTTCTTACCCATATCTCTAAAATTAAATAAGTTGTGAGGGAAAGGGTGCAGAGTTTTGAAATTTGGTCACAAGTTTTGGAATAAATTATATAGGTTTTAGTCTTGTCCTATTCTTGAAATTATTTTGCATTTCCCGTATATTCAGAAGGATTTTTTAAATTGGGATAGGCGCTATGATATGTTTGTTTCAAAAACAAAATGAAGATAGGCCAAAACCGTTGTTTCCAGTAAGATTTAAAATGCATGAGGAGAGGGGAAAACAAAAACAAACTGGCCTGGAATGGGTTGCCAAAAGAAACCAGGAAAGCCAACACTTAATCATCATTTAAAACTGTAATAAGAAACAGGACTAAACACAAACTATACATAAGCGTAGGACGGAAAAATCATACACCTAGTGCTAGTAGTTTATTGAAATTATTTGTAACAAGGACAATACCCAATACCCTTTCTTTTTTAGCAACAAGGTAAAATGAGATCTATGAATACAATCTCCTGTGAGTAATGTTAGCAGTGGGAAAATTTCTGGAGGAAACTATGGCATTGTCTAATCTGACTGACAGCAAACTTTTAAATAAGATATATTGAAACACAGTTTAATGAAAGCATGCGTCATGCTTCACTGAATAAATAAAACAAACAAATATTTATGATATGTGTATAAATTCCAGATACCGTAATCATACAACCAGTGCGTCAGTGCATATGTTTTACTGTATTTTATAACTAGAATCTTAAATCAATACCCTTATACAAGACAGGTCATTACTTAAACAGGTTTATTCAAGATTGCTATTACTTTAACAGGTGAATTTAAGACTGGCAATTATTTACAAATGTGGATAAAGGACTGTCCATTATTAACACTTGTGGATTTAAGACTGGCTATTACTTAAACAGGTCGATTCAATAACTGGAGTTAACAAAGTATTGAAAAAGATGCATTGAAAAACAGTTTTATGAAAGAATGACATTAAACTTGATTCTGTAGTAAAAACTGGTGGTAATTGCATACAGTCACATTGATCTAAAGTTCGGATGCTTTAGGACAAACAAGGCCACGCCTTACAAGCATGCATAGAATATAGCATATGTTGAACTGTAATTATTTCAGTGTGATATTGTTTTCTGCATTGATAATTATTTCTTGTACTCTTTTTGTGTAAAGCGCTGTTAGCCTAGCTACTTGCTGGAGTAGGGCACTATATTCAATAGCATATTATTTATATTTTTAAAATAAATGGAACCACTAATCTTTTTAAAGAACATGTATATCAGAATAGTTCTTGCGTCATTAATAAAATAAGGAAGAGAGGGAATTTGAGGGATAACAGTACTACAACTAAAATCTTCAGTGCGTTCTTCAATCGCTCTGAAATTATTTACCACTTTGCATAAAATGTTGCATTTCAAGGAGAATAAAAATGGTGTCTTTACCTCACAAGCTATCAGAAATAAAAGCTAGTTAAATTCTTCGTTAAATCAGGAGATATAGTTTTAAAAAAAAACCCTGCAATTTAAATGTCAAAATCAACAACTTCAAGCCAAGATATGTGAACATTTTCAAACAAACTCATCTTAGATTCAGAGATATTCATAGATGTCACCTGCTTTACTGAAAACGACATCACCTGTATTGCTACACGTTCTTCTTCTTAAAAATGGAAAAGTGAGCCAGGTGTGCAAGATAGATTTTTCCAGGGAAAGCCAAAACTTGAAGTCAATCCATCATCTGTACAACGAATAACAAACCACCATACTGGCCCTCAAATCTCCAGTGTGCAGTAAGTCAATAGTATAGAGAAGAACGAGTTTTTACCCAGACATGTCAGCAATAGCTGTTTAATTTGATAAAATCTCCACTTCTATCACCTGGTACAGTTGGTTCAAATAAATGTCAGGTTCATCTTCCAATGCACTAGGGTGCACACAATAACCTCGTGCTACCGAAAAAAATATATAAACAACTATTGAATATGAGACAATATAAATAAGATTTAAAATATTGCAATTACTTCAGTAAAGTATCAAGTTGTTTTTTATTATAGATAAAGGCTTGGCCTAACGTTAACAAGTTATTACTGTAACAAAATGTTGTTGAGGGTAATGCATATACTTTGTTTATTATCTCTGCAAAGGATAAGTACAGACTGTTTTGTTGAGATTCATTGAGGTTTCAAAACGTTTTGACTAGCCCAATTGTTCTTTTAAAAAAACAAGGACTAGACTATACAACTTTAAAAAACTCAGCTATGTTGAGAGTTTTGAAATAAAATTAAGTAAAGCATTTGATTCTTTCACTAACAATTTGATGACAGCAGACAATACTAATGCAAGACCCACAAAATCTTCAGTGCGTTCTTTAGTCTCTCAGATATTATTTACCGCTTTGAATGAAATGTTGCATTTCAATGGGAATGAAAATGGTGTCTTTACCTCACCAGCTATCAGAAAAGGAAGCTAGTTCTAATTCTTTGTTGAATCAGGAGATATATTTTTGAAAAACTGCATTTTAAATGTCAAAATCAACAATTTCATGTCAAGATATGCTAACGTTTTCAAACAAACTCATCTTAGATTCAGTGGTTTTCATAGATTCTTTTATGACACCTGCTTTACTGAATAAATACCAAAAATATATATAATACATGTATCAATTCCGGATAATTATACAACCAGTGCTTATGGTTTAATGAAATTCTTTTTAACGAGAACCTTAAATCAATACCCTTATAATTAGCAACAAGGTATAATGAGATCTAAGGGTAAATAAAATCTCTTGTAAGTAGTGTTAGCAGTCATCAAAATAGCTGGAGAAAATGGTGGCATTATCTAAATCCTTGAGTCTGAAATTACAGTGGGTAAGATGGTAATTCAAGAATGAAATGTGTAGGCCATGGGCATATTTGAACAAGACATGCCATTACCTACACAAATGGATTAAACATGGCCATTACTTACACAGGTGGATTTAAGACAGGCTATTAAATACACATGTTTATTCAAAACTGGCCGTTACTTACAGAGATGGATTAAAGACTGGCCGTTATTTACACATGTGGATACAAGTCAGGCCATACTTAGAAAGATGGATAAAAGATGGCAACTATTTACACTTGATTGAAGTTAAGAGATGCCATTATTTACACATGTGGATTAAATACTGGCGAATACCTAAACGGGTAGGTTAAGCTATCTAAATAAACAGCCAACGTACAGATAATTGTTTAGTTAACAAACTATTAAAAAAGATACATTAAACACAATTTTATGAAAACATGATATGGCCCTTGATACTGTAGTAATAACAGTTTGTAGTTGCTTAAAGGCACATTAAATCTAAAGTATGATTCGTGAGGATATAGAAAGGCCACGCCTAACAGGCATGTATAGTGTCGAGCACCAGTTTTATTGTAACTATTAGCGTGTAATGCCTTTTTTTCTGATTTAGGAATTGATACTTGTACAATTTTTTGTGAAGCGTTATGAGCTTAGCTAATTGCTGGGCTACAGTGGTTTATAACTCAGCCAAATATAATTATTATCAATAATGGAGCCGCTAATTGGTTCAAAGAAACTTTATATCTGAATAGTTCTTGCATCATTAAACAATTAAGGAAGAAAGGGAGTTTGAGGGATAACAGTACTACAACTGAATCCCCAAATAAGAGAAGGAACAATGTCTGGACATATTAAGCGAACAAGCATTGGTCTATGGAGACAATCAACATTTCCATATTTCAGAAGACTGAAGGTTTTTCCGATTCTTTAGTTTTAACAACACGTTTATTAGTTTTCTCAGTGCAACCAAGGGACAGTATCCAAAAGTTCAGCATCACAAATGGCAGCGTTCATCATGACCCCCACTAACAAAGTCACACATCATTGTGTCAGTAGTGAGGAAGAAGCGAGTCAGGGATTTCAAAGCAGAATTCTGTTTGTGAAAGCATTTTCCCACCAAGACCCAAACGACATCACCTGTATTGCTACACGTTCTTCTTCTTAAAAATGGAAAAGTGAGCCAGGTGTGCAAGATAGAATTTTCCAGGGAAAGCCAAAACTTGAAGTCAATCCATCATCTGTACAACGAATAACAAACCACCATACTGGCCCTCAAATCTCCAGTGTGCAGTAAGTCAATAGTATAGAGAAGAACGAGTTTTTACCCAGACATGTCAGCAATAGCTGTTTCATTTGATAAAATCTCCACTTCTATCACCTGGTTCAGTTGGTTCAAACAAATGTCAGGTTCATCTTCCAATGCACTATGGTGCACACAATAACCTCGTGCTACCGAAACAAATATATTAACATCTATTGAATATGAGACAATATAAATAAGATTTAAAATATTGCAATAACTTCAGTAAAGTATCAAGTTGTTTTTATTATAGATAAAGGCATGGCCTAANGTTCTTTTAAAAAAACAAGGACTAGACTATACAACTTTAAAAAACTCAGCTATGTTGAGAGTTTTGAAATAAAATTAAGTAAAGCATTTGATTCTTTCACTAACAATTCGATGACAGCAGACAATACTAATGCAAGACCAACAAAATCTTCAGTGCGTTCTTTAGTCTCTCAGATATTATTTACCGCTTTGAATGAAATGTTGCATTTCAATGGGAATGAAAATGGTGTCTTTACCTCACCAGCTATCAGAAAAGGAAGCTAGTTCAAATTCTTTGTTGAATCAGGAGAAATATTTTTGAAAAACTGCATTTTAAATGTCAAAATCAACAACTTCATGTCAAGATATGCTAGCATTTTCAAACAAACTCATCTTAGATTCAGAGGCATTCATAGATTCTTTTATGTCACCTGCTTTACTGAATAAATACCAAAAATATATATAATACGTGTATCAATTCAGGATAATTATACAACCAGTGCTTATGGTTTACTGAAATTATTTTCAACGAGGACCTTAAATCAATACCCTTATAATTAGCAACAAGGTATAATGAGATCTAAGGGTAAAATCTCTTTAAGTAGTGTTAGCAGTCATCAAAATAGCTGGAGAAAACTGTGGCATTATCTAAATCCTTGAGTCTGAAAGTACAGTGGGTAAGATGGTAATTCAAGAATGAAATGTGTAGGCCATGGGCATATTTGAACAAGACATGCCATTACCTACACAAATGGATTAAAGACTGGCCATTACTTACACAGGTGGATTTAAGACAGGCTATTAAATACACATGTTTATTCAAAACTGGCCGTTACTTACAGAGATGGATTAAAGTCTGGCCGTTATTTACACATGTGGATTAAAGTCAGGCCATTACTTAGAAAGATGGATAAAAGATGGCAACTATTTACACTTGATTAAAGTTAAGAGTGGCAATTATTTACACATGTGGATTAAATACTGGCGAATACCTAAACAGGTAAGTTGAGCTATCTAAATAAACAGCCAACGTACAGTTAATTGTTTAGTTAACAAACTATTAAAAAAGATACATTTAAACACAATTTTATGAAAACATGATATGGCCCTTGAACCTGTTATTAAAGGCCACGCCTAACAGGCATGTATAGTGTCGAGCACCAGTTTAATTGTAACTATTAGCGTGTAATGCCTTGTTTTCCGTTTTGGCAATTAATACTTGTACAATTTTTTGTGAAGCGTTATAAGCTTAGCTACTTGCTGGGCATCAGTGGTTTATAACTTAGCCAAATATAATTATTATCAATAATGGAGCCGCTAATTGGTTCAAAGAAACTTTATATCTGAATAGTTCTTGCATCATTAAACAATTAAGGAAGAAAGGGAGTTTGAGGGATAACAGTACTACAACTGAATCCCCAAATAAGAGAAGGAACAATGTCTGGACATATTAAGCGAACAAGCATTGGTCTATGGAGACAATAACATTTCCATATTTCAGAAGACTGAAGGTTTTTCCGATTCTTTAGTTTTAACAACACGTTTATTAGTTTTCTCAGTGCAACCAAGGGACAGTATCCAAAAGTTCAGCATCACAAATGGCAGCGTTCATCATGACCCCCACTAACAAAGTCACACATCATTGTGTCAGTAGTAAGGAAGAAGCGAGTCAGGGATTTCAAAGCAGAATTCTGTTTGTGAAAGCATTTTCCCACCAAGACCCAAACGACATCACCTGTATTGCTACACGTTCTTCTTCTTAAAAATGGAAAAGTGAGCCAGGTGTGCAAGATAGAATTTTCCAGGGAAAGCCAAAA
>MUZC01000525.1:2466-37622 GCA_002072015.1 Radix auricularia | reverse complement strand
ATATCAAATATTTTGTAAGGAATAAAATTTCTTTCATTTATTTAGTCGAAAGTTTACGTACGCCCCCAAATCGATTGTTAAAATAAAATTATGTTTAAAGAATTCAGAAAATCAGGTTTAATTTTTGGAATTTATTTTGATGACAATACCATGCACAAAAAGCTAATCTCATATCATGAATATTAAATTATTTTTTTACTTTCCAATGTATTATTATCTTTAAGAATTTGAATTTTAACAGCCGTAACAGTTCTTAAACTCAAAAATATTTTAAAATTCTTAATTTTTTTTATTGATGGGTAGGAAATTAATTAGCATCCGGGCTATTACATAAAATTGATAAATTTGCTCCAATAATCATGACAACCATGAACTTTTATCAGTATAATTTATACCTCCTGTGTCTAAAGTGTCTCAACTAAATATGGCATTAAGGATAGACAAATCTAGACATCCTTTAACATATTTTATTAAGTCTTTACATGGTACTTTGATGTTACAATATTATATTGCGAACATTTCTAAAATATAAGACTAATAAGGGTGAATACCAAAAAAATCAAAACTAACTACAATTTAAACTTTTCTTTTTAAATAGTAGACATAAAATACCTCTAGGATGAGAATTAAGCAACAATTGCAATTACAGTTACAAAGTATTCTTTGTAAGATTTTTTTTAATTAAAAAAAATGATTACAATTTATAAGACACTTGTGTATAGATTGTATAAGCATAAGGACTTGACTGAGCATGGAACACGTGATTTGTACTGTGAATGGCATGTGTGCCTGGTCGTGAACTGAGAGGATAGCTGGCTATAAATGTAGGGTTTAAAAGGTAATAGGAGTTGGCAGAAGGGATTCATTGGAGAAAGTTGTTAATCAGACCACAAAGTGTTGAAGTCTTGTTTCTTGACTTGCAATTACACCTACGCCAATAGCAATAGCTAATATTTTATAATGTATATATTAATATATAATAAACATAATATTAAACATACATACACACATACGAACATACAAACATACATACATCATACATACACACATGTCAATGGACATAATTTTTTTTATAGATTATGGACGCTTCCTTTTCACCGGAGATTATTACGTCATAAGTTAATCAATGTTTTATGTTTAATCTTGCATTTATATTACAGTTTTAATGTGTAGTGTATGTGTGTGTGTTTTGTTTGTGTGCGTATGCGTGTGTGAAAATGTCACTTGAACTTGTTTTCTTCCCTATATTAAAATAACATTTATTATGGTGAACCTAAACACTTTTACATAAATTAATAAAGTCAAATACTTAATTGCAGTACATTACAATATTATCAGGCACTAAACATAATTAATCTTGATCAATTAAATAAAACAGCCTACAAAGAAATACGTGAAAAATATTTCAAAGAAATGATTAACTTACAGAATGAAAAGGGAAAGGTTTAGTACAGTGATGCGGATAAACCTCGATTTGACAAAAGGCATTGGCAGTTCCGCAAGGCCAATTGGCGAAGATACGAGGCCGAAAGCGAGACCAAGCTCGCTCTGCTGGACGTTGCAGGAGGCAACGTGGATGAAACCTACGAGAAGTTTATTGACACAATCCTCGGGATTGCGAGACGGACGATCCCGAGGACAAACGGGAAACAGAAATTCAGGCCCTACTGGGACAGGAGCCTGAACGATTTGGTAAAATGAAGAGCGAAAGCACGGAAAAAGGCTGCCAAGCTGAAGACGCCCGAAGCTCGTAGGGCGTACAACAGACTGACTGCCGAAGTCCGTGCTGCTGTCGAAAAGGCGAAGAAGGCCAAATGGGTCAATACGTGCGAAAAACTCGACCTAGCAGATGGTAGAAAAGTTTGGCGGCTAATTGATGCATTAGCTGGTGCGGGTAAAGCTAAAAACCCCAACCCTTTGACGACGATAAAGGGCCAACGAGCAAGTGAAACAAAGCGCGCACGGCGCTGAACAAGCACTTTGCCCAGGTGAATAAAAAGGCGCCAGATCGGACTTTAGCCAAACTATCGACCAAATGCGAAAGGAGGGCTCCAGGAGGCAAAGCAGGGGCCCCCAACTCGAGGTTTTCGAAGCACCTTTCACGATGACAGAGTTGCAAACCGCACTCAACAAATGCGAAGCTGGTAAAGCACCAGGGCCAGACAAGGTTCACAATGAAATGCTCAAGCATCTGGGCACGACAGGCCGAATAAAACTATTGAGTTTTATCAATCGAACCTGGACTACAGGCACACTGCCGAAGCTGTGGAAAAAGGCCATAATTACCCCAATACGTAAGGAAGGGAAGCCCGGCGAACACCCGTCCAGCTACCGGCCCATTTCCCTCACGTCGTGTGTGGGAAAGGTAGCAGAACGGTTAGTGAACGCACGGCTTTATTGGTACCTCGAGAAAACCAAAAGCATTCCGAAGGCTCAGGGTGGGTTCCGCAAGGGACGCAACCCGATGGACCAAGCACTACGCTTAATTCAGACCATGACAAACGAACTCCAGATGAAGAACCACACAGTTGCGGTGTTCTTCGATCTAAAGCAAGCATACGATAAGGTGTGGCGTGGAGGGCTCCTATATAAATTACAGCAGTTAGGTGTCACTGCTAAAATGTACAGCTGGGTAAAATCTTTCCTCACGGACAGAACGATCAAGACACGGCTTGGAGAAGCGCTATCCAGCGAGGCACGACTGGAAGACGGGCTCCCACAGGGCTCAGCGCTTAGCTGTACATTGTTCCTAGCCTACGTCCACGACCTACAAGGCATACTCGAGTCACAAAATGCCATGTTTGCTGACGATCTGGTTATATGGAGTTCCGGAAAGGACATCGCAACACTGAAGAACCGGCGGCAGCATGATCTGAACCGTATTGAAAAATACGCCAGCCATTGGCGCCTAGAGGTAAATACGGAAAAAACGGTCCATTCCATTTTCACTAATGGACGGAACGCTCTGAAGCATGAGGTGGTGCTTCAGATATGCGGGAAGAGGCTAAATTGGGACCGGACACCAACGTACCTGGGTATAAAGCTGGACCAGAAACTCCAGATGTATAACCATGTACTTGAAGTATGCGCCAAGACCACAGCTAAATTGTCCCTGGTGAAGAAACTGGCTAGCACGAGTTGGGGAGCGGACGCAAGACTACTAAGAGCTCTCTATCTTGATAGCGTGAGAAGTGCTATTGATTACAGCCTCCCGGTCCAGGCCTTTGCAAGCCGTACGGCTCTAGAGGGTCTGGACCGAATACAGAACCAAGCTCTACGGTTCGTATGCGGGGCGTTGCGTATCACACCCACCGCCGCGGTAGAAATAATGTCAAACGTAGAACCCCTGGCAATAAGGCGAGAAAAGGCAATCATGTCTACGGTGGAGCGATACCGTAGGTTGGAGCATGACGAACCCTGCTATCAACTACAAGACCGATGGGTTAAGAGGACAAGACTGAAGAGACCCTCCTTTATGGACGCGGTCCACGAACTTGAAGAATCAGTCTCCCTACCCAAGCACAGGGAGCGAATGCAACTGGTCCCTGCTCGAGGACCACATGAAAGCCTTAACCCGCCTGAAATACGTCTGACACTGGCAAATGCCGCGGTGACACGGGCCAGTCCCGTCGAGCTCCTGCAAGACGAGACTCAGCGCACAATCGAGGCCTATGGAGACAGCGTGGTAAAAGTCTTCACGGACGGCTCACGTTTAAGAGATGGCAAAAGTGGATACGGTGTGCTAATTCAATACCCCCAACCAGGACCTGACAGCGTAGAGCTGTCGGGACCGTGTGGATCTACGAACAGTAGTCACGAAGCCGAACTGGACGCGATTCACAGGGGTTTGAAGGAAGTGCGCCGTCGTCTAGCAAAGAGAAAGAATTTCCCGACTGTCGTGGTCTTCACCGACTCTCGGTTTTCGCTCGAAACCTTGAGTCGAAGCTCTCTGGAGGCCAGGATAGTAAGTGCCATTCTGGATACAGTAGGTGACATCCTGGCACGTGGCGGCAAGGTGATCCTACAGTTCATGGCCGGACACTGCGGCACGGCCCAATCAGACAGGGTCGACGCACTGGCCAGGACAGGCGTAGCCCAGCCCCAACCAGATAAGCCCTTGACCCAACTGGGGGTCAAGTCGTGGCTAAAAGACCATTTCCGAGAGAAATGGCTTGAGGGCTGGAAGAATGGGAATACGGCCAGAAAGGTATACCAGAAACTGCCGCGACCGAGCAAAAGCGATGCCTGGTGGAAACTTGATCGTAGTAGTCAGTCTCTCATAACTAGAATGAGAACGGACCATTGTCCCATACGAAGCTACCTATATAAGTTTGACAATAGAAGGGAACTGGCCTGTCGGTTGTGCGGCTGCCCTGAGGAGACGGTGGCCCATGTGCTAGAGAGTTGCCCCGAGTTGGACGGGGCTTTATATGGTGAAGTTGCAATACCTGCAGAGGACTACCTCTACGGCGATGCCCGAATGTTGAGGCTCGCCTGCGAAAAATTGAACCGGGTTTTAAGAACCTAGCGGCTCAACCCAACAGAGAATGAACATTTATTAGTACAGTGATGGTGAACCTTTTTGGGGCCACGGGCTCAAAATTGAATTAACACCTACTTTTAACTTGTAAAGCGCCAACACAAAGTACCAAGCCAGTGATTTTTATTAAGGAAGTAATACTGCAGTGGTGTGCCGACTGATGAGGATTTGCGTGCCGTCTGTTGCACGCGTGGCATAGGTTCGTCACCACTGTTTTAGAATGTTATTAACGTTCCACGTTCCTTTCGTCCACGTTTGGCTTTTCTTTCTTTGGGAAACGAGATGACAGTCATTTCACTCAAACAACGGCAGAGATGGGCACGCATTTCTGAAGTAACAAATATTTCCCGTTGCAAGTCTAATGCTCCTAATGCAAGTTCGAATGAGTTAGTGGCCGCGTAATTTCCACAGTCTTTGCTGTTGCGTTGCCGTTGACTAGGAAGAAGTGTCACGTGCAAATTTCCTAGATCGTCACATTTATTTTTAAACAACTGTTTCATTTGACGTTTGACATCGTCAGAAATTGACCCACGCATACTATCAGCAAACACTACTCCATCATCAGTACTAGCTACAGTTATCCAATGGTTTCTGTCATGCAATATTTGTACTGTGTTTGCATCTACTGCTCAAAAACCATCAACTGTTTGTCGTAATAATGTTGTTTGAAAATTACAACTGTTATTCATGTGGATGGCAACAAGTTTATTTATTGCATCTATTATTCGGTCGTTAAGGCAATCACCGGTCTCAAGCAAACTTTTGTCAGATTCTTTTAAATTCAGCGATGATATCCACATCGGATCATGTTGCATGTTAATGTCTTGGTCACAAACGTCTAAATTATCCATGGGTTTTGTTTGCGAATCACTGATTTTCGCCATTTCGTCCTCAGTTTGGTACCAGACGTAGATTACAGACATTCACTTTACTGTTGAGAACTTTCCCTGATGAATCAGTTAATTTATACACACCCTTACCAAGCACTTCATGAATAACATAGGGTCCAATAAAACGAGGTTCCAATCTATCTCCCATTCGTGTGACTTTCCTTGTATTGCATTTCAGCACTTTGTCACCTACATTAAATCTTGCCCCCGAATATTTTATATCGTATCGTTCCTTCTGCTTAGTCTGTGCAGACTGAATATTAGAACATGCAGTTTTTCTTATTTTACACATAGTCTCTATGATATACTCCATCCTTGCGTTAGAAGCTGTTGAAGGTTCTGTATGATCTCCAGTCTCAATGCTTGCTTGCAAATCACGTGGTAATTTTGCTGTAACGCCAAACATCAGCTGGAACGGGGTGTACATCACTGAAGCCTGCCGGTTAGTTCGGTAGGCAAAGGCTATCGGTTGCAAAAAGTCGTCCCAATTGTTCTTTTCTGTGTTCACTAACTTCATCAGTTGTGTTATTAGTGTCTGATTGAATCTTTCTGTCAGGCCATTACTCTGTGGATGGTAAGCTGATGAAGTCGATTGTTTTATAGAAATTATATCGCACAAATTCTTTACAAGAGCATTGCAAAATTCTCTCCCCTGATCGTGCAGCAGGAAATGACAAGCTCCATAAAGGAAGACAAGATTGATCAAGAATTCGTGTACAGAAAGAGCTGATTTGTCTGGCAGGGCTGCTACTTCAACCCACTTTGTTAGATATTCAGTTGCTACAATTACAAACCGCTTTCCTGATTGTGTTTCATTTAATGGACCGATCAAATCTACACCCCAGCGTTCAAATATATCTGCTGTTACTTTAACCGGATGCAACTCAGTGGTTTAACTAGTGGTTTATTGTTGGGATTCATCCTCTGACAATGACTACAACTTTTGCAGTAATCACGAATGTCCTTAGCCATACCGCGCCACCAAAACCTTTCACTAACTTTTCTGATTGTTGCGTTCTGTCCGAAATGACATCCACCTATTACGTCGTCATGCAGACTTTGTATGATATTGATTGTTTCATTTTTGCCAATGACAACTCTCTGCTTCTTTTCACCTTTACCTTTGTGATAGAGTGTTCCCTTCGTTACAACAAAAGATGCAGCTTGTTCACGCCATCTCCTTTTGGAATTCTTTGTGTAGGATTTCGGAAACTTTTTATTTTCAATATAATCCACGATATCCGCAACTAAACTCGGATCCATGATAAAATCAATAGAAAAGTTAAATGAATGAGCACATATAATGTCCACTTCTGCTTTGAATTTTGACTAGCCAATCTCTTAACTCTTGCTGTCTAATTCTGTAATGAATTTCCCACACAACTCACCACCTTATATTGCGATCTCTTCTCTACTGGGTTACTGCCTTAAAAACCCATTTCTGCCTGACTCACTCGTTTGATTATCGGTTACATTATGTTTTCCATTGATTACTTGATGATCGTACAACTTAAAACTATACATAACTCCCTCAAGCCTCCCAGTACGTGACTATTACATTAGATTACCTCATTAGACCATGCAGGTGTCTTACACAGTCTTCCTCATAGTTCAGTAAACCATGACTCGAAGGACAACATAAATGGACAGTATGTGCCCGTCTTGAAGCAATCTACTCATTAGCTTGTCTCGTGCATGCCTAACAAATGACTCTTTGCGCTTTCCTGGCCCATGCCACCAATAAAAAAGCTCACCTTTCAGTCTTCTGGGCTCTTACATTCCGTAAGATAATTGACTTTATGCCTAACTAATTCAAGGGCACGCCTATACGCGCCTCACCTAAATCCAGATCTCTACAGATCAAGTTGATTTATGTTATAGAAAAAAAAACTATCGAGTGACTCCCACCCAAGCTAAGACATTCATCGTTAAGGCGTGTGATCTAAGAGCCTTAGTTTTGGCATGTTCTATGTTTCTTGAGATGGCTACACAAAAAGTAATCCAATTTGAAATCTCTTTTAATATAATTTAAAAGTCAACTAAATTTTTAAAAATAAATTAACAATCATTGCCAAATTGAATTTGTTAAAGTTACTGCTGAAAACTTAATAAAGGCTATCGACAAAATTCGGTAATAGTATTTTTGAAGCATTATAATGCACACATCAAAATCGTAAATTCCGTGTACGTCCTAGCCACGGGTGATGCTTAAAAACGTCAACAGTGAATTTTTGTTCCAATAATTCGGTGTGGCGTTCTAGTATTACTTGATCATCTTTATTTTTCAAATCATTTGTCTATTATTATTTTAAATAACTCTGGGCAATAAGCCACCTCTAAAAATGTGTGTATCCAGGCATACACTCCCTAAGCCCGCAAATTGCTACGCCCCTGACTAAGCTTATGATTGTTGAATGTCCAAAAATCATACACAAATGCATGAAGAACAAATACAAACTGTATTTTAAGTAATAAAGTGGAGTAAAACAATTATTTAAAATTTCCAATAATTAAGGGGAGGATCCATTTTAAAAGGGGAGATAATATTTTAAAACAAATTCTCCGGGGGCGATTTTGTTTTAAAATAATTTCTCCGGGGGAGACTTTATATTGGGGGAGACTCTTTTTCTTGACACCGGCCATAAATGACGTCACGCACCAGGTGGGGGGAGTCACACATTTGATGTCATTCAAAAGGCGCAACTTTACATAAAAGCTACACTGAAATATATTATTACCCAAACTTTATTCACTGACGATTTACATAATTTCACGCGTGTTACGATGTTGGAGTGCAACCTTAAACTAAAAACATATTTAAATGACCAAACAAACAAAAAATTATTTTAAACATGCTCATTTTAAAATAAAAAATACCGCTTGTATGGGGGGGGGGGGACTTTGTCAAGTCACAATGAGGAATAGGTCTAAGTTTTCGTTTCTTTACGCTGTGTGATGAGGGGGCAGGGGGTGAAAAATCAGCCGAAATCACGTGACGACATTTATGGACGGCCTCTTAAATAAGTTAATCATATGATCATTTTTATATATTAAGAAGCATGAATAAATAGTTTAAATTGAAACGAAGTACATTGCAAAATGTGGGGAACAATTTTACCATAGCATGCCTTAATGGTGGCAGAGGGCCCAAAACCTTTTTTTCCCCTACAATGGGCTATATAAAACTAAATCAACACTAATTCTACAAGCTTCCGTGTAAATTGTAAGCAGTAACAAAAGAGGCCGCATAAGATGATAAACCTATAAATTACACATTTATAAAAATACAAAAACTACAAGATAATTGTTTTGAAGGCCACAAGAAAGTTATAGGTTCACAGGCCCCCCCCCCATCACCACCACCAAAATGAGACAAAACATATTCCAAATTTACACCCGAAAACAATAACAAATAATATGCTTTAATTTTTTATTTATAAATAGATCTATATGATTTTTTAGAATGAAGATATACATCAGCATGTAACCATATTTTTAAAAAAATTACTTATAGATTTACTTACTCACCTAACTTTCATAGTCGAATAATTGTTTATTATGTTATCAAAATTTATATTATTTGTAATATCTTGTTTTATGGACAATGTTACAAGATTTTGTAGTCTTAAATCACTTATTGTTGAGCGAAAATATTTTTTTTTTCAACTTCAGTTTGGAGAAGCTCCTTGCACAACTAGATATACTGATAGCAATTATTGTTTAAAAAAATTCTTAGCGAAATTGTAATGTTTGATAAAGAATTTTTCAATAGTTAATGTTAAATATATTTTAATAAATTTTAATCAAGGGGGTATTTCCCCTCTTTTTAAAAAAAAAAAACACAATGCCTCTTCTTGTAGTGTAGGTACAGCCAGGGCTGGTCTTTGGTTCCTACAACTTATGCGGTCGCAGTGGGCCCAGCGCTTTCATAGGCTCAACCTAACTTATTTTTCACTTACTATCCTTATTAATACCTTATCACTACCCAAACTGGGGCCCACGCAATCAGTTTCGCATACTAAGCTGCATAGGGGCCTGCAATAGCTAAGACCGGCCCCGTGTACTGCCATAAAATTCTGGATCCTTTCTCTTTCAATCTCGAACATTTCTTTATCAATGTAAATAAATAAATTTAATTGATGTTCAAATTCTTCATTTAGAATCCTAGATGGTATAGTATTATTCACGAATATTTTCTTTTCTTTTCAAATTACTTCTATGGATAAAAACATTTCTCGTTGTACTTCTTGCTCTATCGATAGAACCACGTCTTCTGAATTTTCCCCACTCATATTTTTCTCCTTTTAACTTGGTGTCAACTCGATATTTCCAACTCTCTGTAACAGCGTTCTGTAACAGCACATATCTTTGTTTCATCAAATGGGTGTGCATAGTTTGCATTAATTTAAAAAAGATGGGCTCCCATAGAAAAGTAAAAGATTGCCATGAACTGAGTAAAACTCCAGCATCTGATCTCGTTTTACTCGTCACTTCAGATGGCAATTTTCCAAGATGCTTGAAATTTTTAAGTGTCTTTTTCTGAATTATTTATGCTATTGTGGTGTTTATTAACGGAGAAATGAATAATAGTTATTTTTTATGAATAACCGTAAAATTGAAAAATACAAGCTATATGTGTTAATTTAATGCAATAAAAACAAAGTAAATTTAATTTTTAATAAGTTACAATAATTTATAAAAGCTGAAACAGAAATATATTTTACTACTTTCAATTTAAACACAATATTTGAGCCACTATGACATGTAGGTCCTTGTTAGCGCATCATTCTGCGAATGTCGAAATTCCACGCTAAAACTGCCGTGCAATATTAATACTACATATATTCGGACCAGTGGTGATGTGTTGTTGTATTTTGTGCAGTTTTCTTATAAAAGGGCCATCTGAGACGTATACCGCTTAATTTTGCAAACAAATAGTTACATTTTTAGAGCGATTTTAAAATTTTAAAATGTTCTGCGTTAGTTAGAACAACCACTATGTAATCAAACAAATGTTGCACGAATCCGTTAGTTATAACTCAAAATTGAGATTCTTTTTGTTTCATTATGGTTTTCCCCTTCAAAAGAAAAGGGGCGGTTTTGGAAATGCCTGGGTTTATTTTTCAAATGCCCAAAAATGCCGCCCTTTGATTGAGTGCCGCCCGGGGTGGACCGCTCTCTCCGCCCCCCTAGCTACGCCACTGTACTTACGTGAAGATTGATGCCTAGGGATGGGTTGTTTTGGGCTATTTGTTTAAAAAACACACGTTGAATCGCAAGGTTTGGGCTTACAAATTTACACTGATAGTCACTGTTAATAAAAAAAATCATGTTAAGCCTGGTCCCTTTTGGAACTCAGGACGTGTTAGCGCATTTTCGTATTATGTATCAGTACTTATGTTAGATATCAGCATTATGTAGTTATCAGTAATTGTGTTTAGATTTTAGACATATTTTTATGAATTTTCTTGTGTAATGAATATACCTGACATTTTTAAATTTAAAAGTCATTTCTTTACATTTTAAAATTTTTTATTTTCTCTTTAACCTAACTACAAGTCACCACAAATGATGAAGTAAAACTCTCTAAACTTTTACACATATTTTAATGACGTCAACTAAAAAAAACACTAATTAATTCTTTTGCACGATTTCACACCACTCTTGAATGCTTGAAAAACTATGTATTCGACTTCCGGCAATGGCGCCCGTTCCTTGTGCCAGTGTTAACTCTCGATTCGCAAAGTTTTTTGGTAGTTTTAACGGGGTTTTTTAACGGATCGAGTAACTGAGTGTTGATGCACCAATGGCAGGTCAGGACATACAAAAAACATATATACATCATGGGTCTAGGACTTATGGATCCTGTGATCATGGTGATGACAGACAGACGGACAAAACGGGGGCAATAGCGATTTCGACATCTCGAAAATGCGCTAAAAATAACTATGGAACCATCAGTGTAGTTACAGCCAGGGGTGGTCTTAGGCTCAAGCAACCTATGCGGTCGCAGTGGGCCCTACGCCTTCATAGTCCCAACCTATCTTAATTTTCACTCATTAACCTTATTAATACCTTATCCCTACACAAACTGTGGCCCACGCAATCAGTTTTGCAAACTAAGCTGCATAGGGGCCCACAATAGCTAATACCAGCCCCGTGTACTGCCATAAAAACATGGATTCTTTCTCTTTCAATCTAGAACATTTCTTTATCAATGTAAATAAAGAAATTTAATTGATGTTCAAATTTTTCATTTAGAATCCTAGATGGCATAGTATTATACATCAATATTTATTTGCAAGGACATGTAACTTATCACCTCGTTCTTTTATTTTCTTTCATAATTACATCTATGGATAACAAAATTTCTCGTTGTACTTCTTGCTCTTAAGATAGAACCACGTCTTCTGAATTTTCCCCACTCATATTTTTTTCCCTTTAACTTGGTATCTAGTCGACATCTCCAACTCTCTGTAACATCGTTCTGTATTAGCACACATCTTTGTTTCGTCAAATGGGTTTGCATAGTTTGCATTTAAAAAAGACGGGTTCCCATAAATTTAGACACCATAGAAAATTTAAAAGATTGCCATGAATTTAGTAAAATTACAGCATCTGATCTCGTTTTACTAGTTACTTCAAATGTCAAATTTGCAAGACGCTTGAAATTTTTAAGTATGTCTTTTTCGGAATTATTTATGTTATTGTTGTGTTTATTAATGGAGAAATGAATAAGCGTTCATTTTTAGTTAGTAATCATATATCAATGAAAAATACAAGCTATATGTGTTACTTTAATGCAATAAAAACAAAGTAAATTTAGTTTTTAATAAGTTACCTTACAATAATTGTATAAAACCTGAAACAGTAATATAATTTGTTACTTGCAATTTAGACACAATATTTAAACCACTATGTAATGTAGGTAGTACTTGTTAGCGCATCATTCTGCGAATGTCGAAATTCCACGCTAAAATTGTCGTGCGATATTAATACTACATAGATTATATTCGGAAAAGCAGTGATGTGTTGTTTTTTTTGTGCAGTTTTCTCATAAAAGCGCCACCTGTGACGTATACCGCTTAATTTTGCAAACAAATATTTACCTTTTCTGAGCGATTTTAAATGTTTTTAATTTTCGGCGTTAGTAATAACAACCGCTATGTAACCAAACAAATGTTGCACGAATCCTTTAATTTAAACTAAAAAATTAAGATTCTTTTTGTTTCACTATGGTTTCCCCCCTTCAAAAGAAAAGGGGCAGTTTTCGGAAATGTCTGAGTTTATTTTTCAAATGCCCACAAATGCCGCCCTTTGAATGAGTGCTGCCCGGGGCAGACCGCCCCCCTAGCTACGCCACTGAGTAAAATAGTTATTTTTAGAAAACTGTGTCATCGGAATAGCAGTGGTGCGATCGGAAACATTAATTAGCGTCATCAAAGTGATTATTTTGCCATATGTCTTACCTAACGCCGCCACTGTTAGCCGTGGTCTATTTGAAAAGAATTTTGGTGAATAAGATGTGATTAGTATGACTTTGTGGGGTTTTGAATTAAATTTAATGTACACTACATTAGAGCTTGAAATCTTGCCATTTAATTTAAGTTAAAGTAGCGTATATTAATGGTCTGTTTTGGCCGGCACTATCATCACTAAGGCGTGCCGGATTAACTTAATGTTTATATTATATGATGAAATATTTAAAGAGTATAGAATATCACAGTTCAATGGTGGTGTCATGTCCCACTGGCAGTCAGGTACTCCGAAACACTCCATTGGCTTGGGGGGGTACTCGACGGTACTGGCAGATAATGCAATGTCATTTACTCCACAGGTCTGTATGTGTACCGGAGCAGCTGGTATCCTGTTTTCATGAAACAGTGACCTAGTTCGGTCAGAGTGCGTTGATCTGTGAGGGTCACACAGCTAGTGGTGTGTGGTCCGACTTGATAGCTGTAAGGTGTGGCCTTAACCGTGAAGTAAGGCAACTGAGGCTGAAGTTTTAAGCGAGCGTATATGAAAATTGCACCTGGTGACAGGGCATCTGAGTCTTTATCAAGACGCTTACAGCTCATACACTAGGTGTGATTTTCTGGCTAAATAAAGGATGCTTGATCAGATCCTAAACCAATATCAATAAGGCAAAGATCATCTCCCTCAAGTCCTATACTGGACGCTTGACTAGGCCTGACGCAGCCGAGGGATTGTGATCATATTGTCTATTGACGATTCTCACTTGTGTTGGCTGGAACCCTTGACTACACACCGTTCAGTAGGCAGGAGTTATCTAAATTTTATCCTCCCTTCAACGACCAGACCATCTCAGAGCAAGGTGCAAAAAGGGGATACAATAATATTAATTAATATCAACATGAAATGCAACTAATTGTCTAAGAGATATTCAAAGTGAATTCATGTTTAAGTTTAAAGCCAACAACAACAGGTACAGGCCTATCTGGCTGTCACCTGGACTCAGGAAGCAATGTATTAATAATTTAATAATGTAATTTATCTAACATAAAATACTAAATTATCCATCTACCGGATGGAGAGCGCGTGTAGCACACACTTTATAAACACGGAAAACCATTCAATAATCAATTAACGGCCAAAACCGTGCGAATAATCAGTGATTAAATCACTCCTTTATAATATACTAGCAATTTACCCACGCTTTCTGCGGTAAATTAGAATTTTAGTTAATAAAAAATGCGTCTTTTTTATATATATCTAATTATGAGAAAAAACCTATATTTAGGTAAGCGTCCTCATAGTAAGAAAGTATTTAACATTTTTTGCCTCTTACCATCACGGGAGTGTACTAAACAACTTCCAAAAGTTTCAAGCTTCAATTTACACGGAAGCTTGTAGAATTAGTGTTGATTTAGTTTTATATAGCCCATTGTAGGGGGGAAAAAAGGTTTTGGGCCCTCTGCCACCATTGAGTGGAAATTTAAAAAAATTGTATAATTACTTTCCTTATTACCATCGCTGGGTGTTACTAAACAACTACAGAAGGCTTTATACTTTTACATACACAGGAAATGGGAGAGCCAATAATTTTCAGTTTTTAATAGCTCATTTAATAGAGAAACTACATTGGGGCCTCCGGCATGCAGAAAGTGATAATTTAAATATATATTCACCTGTTACCATCGAAGAAGTGTACTCAACAACTTCTTACGTTTAAAGTTTTACATACTCGGCACAAAGGACAAATAATGATTTTCAATTTTTACAGATAAAGAAATATAGTTTTTGGGCCCCCAGTCCCACATAATTTGGAGTTTTAAATTTCCTTTTCGTCGTGAGAGGGTATTCAACGACTTTCCGTATTCTCATGCTCCTACCTACACGGAAAGTATGAGAATTAGTGATGATTGAGTGAGTGAGTGCATTAAAAACTATATTTGGACCCCAGGCCCTCAGTAAGGTATATTTTAAAGATGTTTTCACCTGCTACCATCGTGGAAGTATATTTAAGAACCCCCCAAAGTTGCACGGCCTTTCTTATTCGGGAAATAAGAGAATTATAGATTTTAAAAATTTTATAAAGCTCATAAAAGTGAAAAAAAAACGGCTTTGGGGCCCGGCCCCATGAGTGTGTATTTCAAAATTCTTTTACACCAAATTTCGTCGTGAGAGGGTACTCAACAAGTTCACAAAGTTTCATGATTCTACCTACACGGGAAGTTGGAGAATTAGTGATGAATCAGTGAGTGAGGGCTTTCCCTTTTATTAGTATAGATAAAATGTACAAAAATCCAAGTACATCTTGGGTAAAGTAACATCTAATTTAAAAAATAAAAAATAAAAAGGGGTTTGCAGCGTTTAGTCTTACTTAGATCTGGAATAGAAATGTTAGTCTTATCTGAACCAATGATGAAATTAATCCCATTTCAAAATACGAAGTGTCTGCTGCCTCTACAAACTAAGTAACGGCAGACAACTTGGTGGGATGTTGCTAGTTCTACATTCCACCGAATCGTCTGCTGCTGTGACAGTCGTAACGCTAGCAACATCCTTCGAATGACACAGTGTGATGTTGTCACCACTGGATACTTGGTAGATAGAGAAAGAGGTAATTCCTTATTTCGAGCCATTTTTTTAGAACATACCAGTGAAAATAACTATCTTTCTAATGTAAACACTTACATCAGAAATATGATAAAAGTATTTAATGCTTTACAATTAGTATTTTTTGTGTATTTTATTAAGTTTAAAGTTAAAGTTTTTTTTAATTTTAAAGTTATAGAGTTTATAAAATAAAATCAGACCTCCAACAACAATGACACTAATAGTCAAGTTAGTACCAGAAGAAAGTGAATTATACAAATTTTTATTTCGTACAAATCGTATAATAGTACTTTTATTTTTTTAAAAAAATACTGTTTTAATTTTAAATAGATATTGGCTTAGGCTGGTCATCGATTCCACGGCAAAAATGGCGGCACGGAATAGTGACGTCACTTCAACGCTACGGTTGCTATACAGAATTTTCATTTTTGTTATTTTTCCTCGATTACCTCCCCTTGCAATAAATCATATCTGTTGGTCTTCATACTCGTAACTTGTCAAAATAGAGAATAGAAATAAAAATGGGTGGGGTATAGGGAGGGTCTCGCTCCCCATTTGTCAGTGGCGTAGCTGGAGCTTTTGCCGCCCGGGACGGTCTCCAATATGCCACCCTTTTAGGGGCCGCACATAAATGACGTCACGCACTGGGGATGAGAGTCACATATTTGACGTCATTCAAAAGGCGCCACTTTAAATACAAGTTCCAATTAAATTTATGATTACTGACATTTTATTTAATGACGTTTTACATGTTTTACGCGTGTTACTGTATAAGAGTGCAGCCTGACACCAAAAGCATATTTAATTGACCACACACAAAATTGACTCGAAACCCCCCCATTTTCAATTAGAAAATATGGCTTTTATTGGCGAGGGGATCATTTTCATGACACATTGAGGAAGGGGTCTACGTTTTCATTTCGTGACGACGTGTGAAGAGGGGAGCGGGGGTGAAAAATCAGCCGAAATCGCGTATCGTCATTTATGGACATTAAGTCAATCGTATGATGTTTTTATATATATATAGATAAAATTATTAGGGCTGTTATCGATTAAAATAAATTTAATCGTTAACTTTTTAAAAATTACCGATTAATTAATCGATAATTTTGTTAAAGCTTAAAATAAAGATGAATGACGTCATTAAACTGAAAATTTCAAGGGAAGTAATAAAAACAGGCAATTGATTTTTTTATTGACATAGCAATAAAAATAAGTTATATAACATAATTAAGTATAGTTTATTTTTTATTGAGTTACGTAAAGACATAGCAATAAAAAATAAGTTATATAACATATTAAAGTTTAGGCACTTGGATGAAAATTTCAAATTAATTTTAAAATATAAAAGTATTACAGTTATATAGAAATTGTTTGATGACAAATTCAAGGCATTAAATGCCTCAATTTGAAATTTAAAATTATAATGAAATACATTTAATTATAAATTATTATGATAAATAAATAAAAATCAAAACCAACCAAAAGTTCTCAGATAAGAACAATACATTTTGATGTGAACTAAAATACATGTATAGTATTTTGTAGAAACTGCAGGATTACCAATATGTTTCACTAATCTCACGTAGCGAATCAAAACAAAAAACATAAGTCTTAAGAATATTGAGATCTAAGTTAGTAGAGATTGAAAATGCGAGTGTGACCTTCTCGACACCTTCGGGTTTTCATTTTTACTCATCTTGAATCAATGTTTGTACTTTCATACTCAAATTAATCTTAAGCAAAACATGTTCAAGTTTGTAGGATGTGATAATACATCACCTTTACTTACATACTACTAGAACATTAAAATTTAAGTAAAATGATAGTAACATTTCCTAAGACCTCATAATCACTTTTTTCACTAGGTTGTTTTCCTTCACATTGTGTGCCCTTTTATGGCATTTTTTTAAAAATCCCATATCTAACTATGTATTTAATTTAATTTTAAAACTATAATATTGTTAGGAGATCTATATTTATATATAAATAGTTCAATATAATGTCAATGAATTTTAATTTTGTTATTGTTGATTAATTAAAAACAATATATTTTTATATAATTTTCCTTATAAAAACAGGTTACTTAAAGTTTTCACGTTCTTCATGTTTTTTTTAGATTGAGAAGTTTGGACGTAAAAAAAAAATTATTATTAATCATTGATAATTTATTATTTATTAACAAATCTAAAAGAAATTGAAACATTTTCTTTAATTGTAATTGCTATTTTATCTAATTATTTATCGATTAAAATAATTTTAATCAATAATTTTTTTACCGATTAATCGAGAAATTAATCGGTAATTTCCGCAGCCCTAATATATATGGAAACAGCATAATTTTCTTTTTCCATTTAACATTAACTTCATCCAGCACTACATCACTAATTTACAAATAAATAATTTAAGCAGGGTTACATTTGTTACTTTTCAAACAGGTGCAATCATTTTGGGTTCCTTATCTTATCATTTATAGACGCTTCTTCTATACAGAATTTTGGATTAAATGTTTTCCATGAATGAAATAGTTTGCATATATTTTTTTTAAAGTGACAATTCAAATAATAATTCAATTGATTAATTTAAAAAAAAAATTATTTTGATAATAAAGAATAAAGGTTTCATTTAAGACATTTAAAAAAAATATATATTCAATAAAAGGACATAACTTTAACATTCGAATAGAAATTAAGACACATGATATTTTAAAGTTTAAACAGTAAATGATAACCATGTCCAAAAATACACAACATTTAGAAAATTAATTACTTACAGTAAAATTTATACACTAATGACAACATCAAAATGGCCGTTCTGATTTTGAAAGTAAAGTCCATGTTCTGTCGTTGACTGAAGATCAAAGCTTGCTGGATATGTCAACCATTCCATTGAATCACCGACTTTGGTGTAGACAACAATATCCCAACGTAAAAGGTTCGCTGTTGCCATAATTTCTGCATCAGTTGCCCAGATTCCATCACGAGAAATGCCAGAAATGTTTATATACTCCTCCACATTCTGATTCAAGTAGTCATTTAGTTGTTTTGTAATGACAGTGTTCATGTGCTCAATTACTTTATCTCTGAGAATGATGTAGTTGTCCTCTGTTCCTGTCAGAACGTAACTTATGGCCCTAAAGTAATATTTTCCATCCCCTTTTGTTTTATATGTACGCCTCGGTTGTTCAAGATCTCGAGTGTGGCCATAAAATACAACGTTGCCAAAAGTAAGTCCAAGAGTTGTACTAAGACGCTTTCTTTTTGAAATTGTTAGTGGGTTAAAAGTCCTAACCTGCATTAGTTTTGAGACATGTTGTATCGCAATAATGTCCATTTCTTCACTTGTGCTTACTTGTTCAATTTGTTGAAGGCTCCCATTGACAGTACCTTTAACAGAATCATCGAGATATTGATTTGGTGAAGAATCCTGTTCATTACTGTAAAGTTTTAGGGTACTGACGTGGTAGGTGTTTCTTAGTAATTTCTCCGTTGATATATTCTTCAGCTTAACTCTTCCCTTGTTTAATGACTCTACCACGATGTAGGGACCAATCCATCGAGGTTCCATCTTCGAATCCATGCGATGAATGCGGCGATGATTTTTGATATAAACTATGGAATCATCAGTTATTTCTTGGTTGCTTGTATTTCTGCGATCAAAGTTACACTTTTGATGCGCCTTGGATGAGTGAATATTGGTACTCACGGTTTGATGCAGATTTGTTTGAATTGCTGTAAGTGTGTTCAGGACATCAGGGTTGGCATTGTCCAAATACGTTGTTGGTGAAACTGTTCCATCTTCAACAGGCCTGAGATCTGTAGGTAGCTTGGCTTTCTGCCCATACATAATTTCAAAAGGAGTGCACCTGGTTGAAGAATGTACAGATGTGTGGTATGCTAAAAGAACACCAGGGATAAATTCGTCCCAGTCGTTACCTTGGTCATTGACATGTACAGATGTGTGGTATGCTAAAAGAACACCAGGGATAAATTGGTCCCAGTCGTTACCTTGGTCATTGACATGTTTGCTAAGAATCTCTTTAAGAGTTCTGTTGTCACGTTCTCTTTGACCATTTGTTTGTTGGTGGTAGGCTGATGAAATGCAGTGATCAGTTTGAAACTGCTTCATAAGGTTGTCAATAATCATATTCACAAACTCACGTCCCTGGTCACTAATTAGAATATACATGCAACCAAGGCGACAAATAACGGAATAAAGAAATTTTGCGTTTGATTTTGCACTTTTATCGGGAACAGCAGTTGCTTCAGTCCACTTGGAAAAATGATCGGTTGCAGCTATTATATATCTATTTCCATTAGTTGTTTCCTGAAGTGGTCCTATCATATCAATACCGACTAAGCTCCACACTTTCACAGGCACTAGTATATTGTTCAGTGGTGGTGCCTCCTGGATGATTTTTGGTTTTATGACAAAACATTTCTGACAAGCTTTGACATATTGGTGAATTTCATTCTTCATTTTCTTCCAATAATAGCGCCCAGAGATTTTGGCTAATGTCTTATCCCTGCCAAAATGACCACCAAAATTTGGGTTGTCATGAAACCCTTTCAGGATATTTGGCAGGAGACTTTTATTGAGAACTTCCTTTTAACCATGGTAAAGAATCCCTTCTTTTGCTTGAAAAGGTCTTGCTGTTTGTCTAAATTGTGACTTCGCGTTTGACTGTTTCTCTGAAGGTAAGCTATAGATCCACTGGGGTACTTAAGTTTCGTTGTAGAGTAGAATCTTAAATCTGATAATACATTTGGTCTTCCATCGTTGACAAAGTTTGAGGTGTGGTCGTTTTGGAGTTTATTGTATAGTGACCACAAATGTGTCCTTAAAGCAGCGAAATCTGATTCGACGTCTCTGTCAAGATTGGCCTAATCAAACAAGGTTGCCACCATTCGCAACTTTGCGCTACTCAGGTAGATTAACGCCTCTTAAGGGACAAACGGCTTGTTTAAAATAAAAGAATGGGTTCGACAAGGTGAGATGGTCTTTTGAATGCAGATTAAACGCCGCGTCACGGTACACCACCCGTATTTCTTAACAACAAATGAAAGCATGGTGAGCGGACACTCGAAATTGACGAAATCCGACAAGATTGACAGTACTGTTTTAAGAATAACATAGATACAAATGAATAGCGCTGCTTTAAAAATAACAATGATTTGCGCTACAGGATGGAAGGTTTCATTTGAATGTCTTAGGGGCCGTCCATAAATGACGTCACGCGCCTAAAAAAAGGTGGGGTGAGCAATAGGAAAAAAGGGAAATAGAAGTATATCAGTTGCCAACATGGACGACCAATCAAAAGCTCGTACGACGAAAGAGCGCCGACAAAAAAGTACCCAGATAAGAACGCCGACACAAGAGCGCAAAGATTGATTTTAGGCGGTATGATTCATTGATGTTTTTTTGGACGTGGTGCCGCCAAAACGGATTACAAGCTTTTCCATCTTGTGTAGGGAAAGACGCACCATCCCAAGAGATACACCCCAGTAAAAATATCTATATAAATGATTTACCCAACAACTTCTCAATAGGAACAAAAGTGTCGTTATTTGCTGATGATTGTAAAATCTCTAGGACAAATCAGAACAACAGTGCAAAATTTTACATGACGACTTAGATGTCTTGATAAAATGGTAAACTAACTGGAGTATGTCTTTCCACCCACAAAAGTGTCAACTGCTAAAAGTAACAAAGAAAAAGAAACAAATAAATTCAAAATTTCATTCATGGTAAAGAACTAACCGAAACCAAATAAGCAAAATTCTTGAGAGTCATAAAAAATGAGGATACCACAATAGATGCAGAAATTTTTTTAAAAGCAGACTGCACTGGGCAGGACGCCTAGAAAGAATGTCGAATGAAAGAGGAGTAAAGAGGGTACACCACCAAAAGCCCAGAGGAAAACGGCTCAAGGGAAGACGTAAGCTTAGATTGATGTATGACGTAGTGAAAAACCTACAACAACTGGGCTAACAATATTAGAGAAGGAAGGCGTTGATAAGTACTGAGTGATAGGAGGTAGTGAGGCAGGCCCAAGCCCTACATGCACTGTATTGCCACAGTGATTGATTGATGATAGATAAGCGAAGGACGCAATAATCTTCTGTATTGAAGGAGCGCCTGTAACAGATAAGATAAGATAATGATAAAGGTACTGAAATACGACAAGCAACGTTGGGGAAGTCAAACGATGTTTTGTCTTACCCTGTTCTTTAGACCTTAGACTCAAATAATGAAACATATTGATACGATTAATAAGCGAGGTCAAGGATTAATAATTATTCGGAAGCGCTGATAAACAAAAACTAAAATTAAATTATTTTTAAAAATAATCAATCCATTTAGTGCTTGAATGAGTCAATTTAAAAAAAAAAAACATAAAAAAAAAACAACGCTGATTCCTTCTTACTTGTAAAGACTGTAACTTTAGATAAAAAAGTAATCGCTCTATCAGACATCGTAATAAAATAAATCATATTATTATTATTATTATTTTATTGTAAATTAAACATCTTTCCTACTTAAGAAATGATTTTAACGTCTCTGACAAATATAAAACACCAATAGAATTTCTAATTAGTCATTCATCCATTTTTTACTATCTATCGTCATGCTGTCAAAGGGGTATATTCTGGCCTGGGGGGAGTATATTCTGGCCTAGGCCAGTTTAACCCCCGGGGTATATTCTGGCCTAGGCCAGATTATACCCGGGTATATTCTGGTCAGAGGTTTAATCTGGCCTGTTACACCGGTTATAATCTGCCCTAGGCCAGAAAATACCCCGGGCTTAAACTGGCCTAGGTTGGGTGTCAAAGCTTTTTGACGTCATTTTTTTTTTGTGGGGGGGGCCTCTAAGTTTTTGTATAAAAGTGTGACTAGGGGTAGGGGTGGGTTATTAATCGGCCAAAATCTCGTGACGTCAGTTATGGACTGCCCCTAACTGACAATGCTATACAGGTTTAATTTTCAATTGAATTTGAGTTAAGTATAACATAAATCCCGCGAAAAAATCCTAGAAATTAATAAGACTCACAAAATAGCTCTGTAATAGCTCAAATATAACATATATTAAAGCATTTAATAAATCAAAAACTTAAGTTCGCTTAAGAAAATTAAATTTTGCTGTGAAATAATATACTTGTAGAAACTGCAGGATTACCAAAGATGGTTAGAAAATTATTGACAGGCTTTTAAAAAAAAAGTGTGCAATCGCTGGATTCCGAAATGTCGTTATTAGAAGATTTTGGGGCGTCTGCAGCATCTGACTCATCATGGGCATCGAGAACACAAGTGCAAGCCAACAGACAGACACAGCTAAGGCTTCTAATTTGATTGTAGCTGACAGTTATTCATTTTCTAAATTGGATATTGGAAGGTATGTTAGGATCCATGGCTTTTCAAATGAGTTGAAATTGCAGCTGATTCGTGATAATACTCTTAAATGTTAAAATGTGCCTTTTGTAATTATTGTGTGTTGTTTCCGAAAAAAAATTAATCGAGGAATTCAGTTGTCATTTTTCATCAAACCATGAAAAAAATATAAAGATTTTAACTCATGGGGGCCGGGGCCCAAAAAACATTTTCTTTCCTTATATGAGCTATATTAAAATTGAAAAAAACTAAATCTGCTATTTCCCGTATAGATAGAAGCATGAAACTTTTGAAATTTTTTGAGTACACGCTTGCAACGACAATTGGCTAAAAGAATGTTAAAACTCCCTCTAATGCGTAGGGGGGCGGGGTCCCAAATATAGTATTTCTTTTATTAAAAACCGACTCATTACTAATTCTCCAATTTTCCGTGGAGGTAGGAGCATGAAATTATGGGAAGTTGTTGGATACCCTCTCACGACGAAAATTGGCAACAAAAAAAAAAAGAAAAAAAAAAGAAAAAGAATTTTAAAATTCTCGCTCATGTGGGGCCGGGGCACAAAAACGTTTTTTTCCTTTTATGAGCTATATGCAAATTGAAAATCTATATTTTTCTTATTTCCCGAATAGGTAAATGCGTGCAACGTTGGTGGGGTTGTTAAATATACTTCCACGATAGTAGCAGGTGAAAACATTTAAAATATCCCTCACTTGGGGCCTGGGGCCAAATATAGTTTTTAATGCGCTTACTCACTAAATCATCACTAACTCTCCAACTTCCCTTGTAGGTAGGAACATGAAAATATGGGAAATTGTTGAGTACCCTCTTCCGACGAAAAGGAAATTAAAAATTCTAAATTATGTGGGGCCGGGGTCCCAAAAACTATTTCTCTTTATCTGTAAAAATTTAAAATCCCTTACTGTCCTTTTTGCCGAGTAAGTAGAACTTTAAACTTTAGGAAGTTGTTGAGTTTACTTCCTCGATGGTAACAGTTGAATATATATTTAAATTATCACTTACTTCATGCCGGAGGCCCCAATGTAGTTTTTTTCCATTAAATGAGCAGCTTTTAAAAACTGAAAATTACTGCTTCTCCCATTTCCTATGTAGATTAAAATATAAAGCCTTCTGTAATTGTTTAGTAACACCCAGCGATGGTAATAAGGAAAATAATTATATACATTTTTATAATTTTCCCTCATGGGTGGCCGGGGGCCCAAAACTTTTTTTTCCTAAAATGGGCTATATAAAACTAAATCAACACTAAGTCTCCAAGCTTCCGTGTATGTAGAAGCAGGAAACTTTGGTAAGTTGTTGAGTACACTCCCATGATGGTAAGAGGCAAAAAATATTAAATTCTTTCTAACTACGGGGACGATTGCCTAAATATAGGTTTTTTCTCATAATGAGCTTTATAAAAAAGACTCATTTTTCAAGAACTGAAATCCTAATTTCCCGCTGCAAAGCGCGAGTAAATTGCTAGTCTATACTAATAAAAGGGAAAGCCCTCACTGACTGACTGACTGACTGACTCACTGATTCATCACTAATTCTCAAACTTCCCATGTAGGTAGAAGCATGAAACTTTGGAAAATTGTTGGGTACACTCTCAGGACAAAAACTGGCGAAAAAGAATTGTAAACATCTCGCTCATGTGGGGCCGGGGGCCCAAAAACTTTTTTTTTCTACATCACTAAATCGTCAACTTCCCGTGTAGGTAGACGCATGAAACTTTGAGAAGTTGCTGATTACCCACTGTGGACAAAATTTAGCAAAAATTTAAAAAAAATATCTCTCAAGTGGGGCCGGGGGCCGCAAAAGATTGTTTTCTTTATATGGGCTTTATCAAAATTGAAAATCTACAATTTTCCTTTTTCTCGTGTAGGTAGAAGCATAGAACTTTGGGGACTTCTGGGTTCTCTCTCACGACGAACATTGGCGAAAAAGAACTTTTAAAATCTCGCTTATGTGGGGGCGGGGGCCCAAAAACAGTTTTCTCCTTCATCACTAATTCTCCAGCTTCACGTGTAGGTAGAAGCATGAAACTTTGGGAAGTTGTTGGGTAACCACTAATGACGAAAATTGGCGATAAAGGTTTTTAAAAGTCTCGCTCATGTGGTGCCGGGGGCCCAAAAAGGTTTTTCCTTATATGGGCTCTATGAAAATTTAAAATCACCAATTTTCTTATTTCCCGAGTAGGTAGAAGCATGTAACTTTGTAATTTTTTCAGTTTATGTTTTCGACGATAAGTTGAAAAAAAAAGTTAAATTTCCCACTCATGGGGGCCGTGGCCCCAGGAAAGCCCTGACTGACTGACTCACTCACTCATTCATCACTCATTTTTCAATTTTCAATGAAAGTAAGAGCATGAAACTTTGGGAAGTTGTTAATTACCCTCTCACGACGAAAGTCAGTGTAAAAGAATTTTGAAATACACACTTATGGGGGCCGGGGCTCCAAAAACGTTTTTTTTTCTTTTATGGGATTTATAAAAATTGAAAATCTTATTTCCCGTAAAGGTAGACAAGGAAAAATAATTATATAAATTTTAAAAATTTCCTCTCATGGGTCGCCGGGGGCCCAAAACTTTTTTTCCACCTAAAATGAGCTATTTAAAACTGAATCAACACAAATTCTCCAAGTTTCCATGTAGGTAGAAACTTTAAACTTTTGGAAGTTGTTGAGTACCCCCTTACCCCCGCGATGGTAAGAGGAAAAAAATATTAAATCACCGCTCACTAGGGGGATGATTGCCGAATTATAATTGTTTTCCCAATATGAGCTATTTAAAAAGACGCACTTTGAATCTCCAAGTTTAGTGTACTTAGGAGCCTGAACGGTTGAAGTTAATATATTTAGTATATCCGTCTTGATTCAGATTAAAATCAAAAGGTGTTTTGAATTGGTTTTACGTGGGTTCTCAACGCTAACTGAAATCCTAATTTCCGCAGAAAAGCGCGGGTAAATTGCTAGTATACTAATAAAAGGGAAAGCCCTCATTGACTCACTCACTCATTTATCACTAATTCTACACTTTCCCGTGTAGGTAAAAGCATTAAATTTTGGGAAGTTGTTGAGTACCCTCTCACAACGAAAATTGGTAAAAAAAGAACTGTTAAAATCTCGCTCATGTGGGGCGGGGGGCCCAAAAACATTTTTTTCCTTATATGGGCTCTATAAAAATTACAAATCAACAATTTCCCGTGTAGGTAGAAGCATGAAACTTTGGAATTTTTTTGAGTACATGCTCTCAACGATAATTTGAAAAAAAAGGTAAATTCCCCAGTCATGGGGGCCGGTGCCACAAAAACGTTTTTTCCTTATATAAGCTAAATAAAAATTGAAAATCACTAATTCTCCTATTTTCCGTGTAGGTAGAAGCATGAAACTTTTAGAAGTTGTTGGGTACACGCTTCCGACGAAAATTGGAGAAAATTTTTTTTTTTAAAAACAATTTCAAAAGGGGGGCCGGGGCCCAAATATAGTTTTTCTTATATTAAAACCGACTCATCACTAATTCTCCAAATTTCCGTGTAGGCAAGAGCATAAAACTTTGGGAAGTAGTTGGGTACTTTTTCACGACGAAAATGTGTGAAAAAGAATTTTAAAAATCTCACTCATGTGGGGCGGGGGGCCCAAAAACATTTTTTCTTTATATGGGCTCTATAAAAATTAAAAATCTCCAATTTTCCTATTTCCCGTGTAGGTAAAAGCATGAAACTTTGGAATTCTTTTAGTACATGCACTCAACGATAATTTGAAAACAAAAAGTTAAATTTCCCACTAATGAGGCCGGGGCCCCAAAAACGTTTTTTTTCCTTATATGAGCTATATAAAATATAGTTTTTCTTATATTAAAACCGACTCATCACTAATTCTCCAATTTTCCGTGTAGGTAGTAGCAATGAAATTTTGGGAAGTTGTTGGGTACCCTCTTAGGACAAAAACTGGCGACAGGAATTTTAAAAATCTCGCTCATGTGCGGCTGGGGCCCCAAATTTTTTTCTCCTTATGTGGGCTCTATAAAAATTGAAAATCACCAATTTTCCTATTTCCCGTGTTGGTAGCAGCATGAAACTTTGGAATTTTTTTGAGTACATTGTCCCGACGATAATTTGAAAAAAAAAGTTTAATTTCTCTTTCATGGGGGCCAGGTTATATGAGCTACATAAAAATTAAAAATTACTAATTCTCCCATTTCCCGTATAGGTAGAAGCATAAGACTGGAAATTTTTTGAGTACACGCTCCCGACGACAATTTGCCAAAATAATGTTAAAACTCCCTCTCATGGGGGGCCGGGGGCCCAAATATAGTTTTTCTTATATTAAAAACCGACTCACCACTAATTCTCCAATTTTCCGTGTAAGTAGAATGAAACTTTGGAAGATTGTTAAGTACCCTCTCACGACGAAAGCTGGTGTAAGGAATTTTGAAATACTCGCTAATTGGGGCCCCAAACCCGTTTTTTTCCCTCTGATATGAGCTTTATAAAATTTGAAATCTATAATTCTCCTATTTTCTAGGTAGACTAATGAAACGTTGAGTAGTTATAAATACACTTTCAATATGCTAGCAGGTGAAATAACATTTAAAATATCCCTTACTAGGTGGCAGGTGGCCAAAATTTAAAAAAAACCCTGAAAATTATCAATTGTCCCATTCCCCCTGTAGGTAAACGTGAAACTTTAGGAAGTTGTTGAGTACAATCTCGCGATGATAATTTGCAAAAGAGAATTTAAATTCCCACTCATTGGGGGCCGGGTACCCGTTGCCATCAGATTACCCGGGTAGTAAAATTCCGCCCGGGTACCCGTGAAAATGTAACTTTAATGTCTATATTAACGGAGGCCAAACTTTGGCTCCCATTCGGCTTCTTTTTTTTTTTTTTTTTTTTTTTTAATAATAATTTTTCAAATGAAAATGTTTGTTTGAAATAAATACAGTAAATTATATCTGAGGAGAAATATCTTTCAACAGGAAATGTACTTTGATACATCTTTCTCTCTCAACGTGAAACAGAAATCACAAACACAAAAAGGTTTTGGCGCTTTAAAAGAATCATATAGATAAGGAAAATAAAAGTCCTCAGCCAAAAATAATGATGTTAGAAATAAAAGCGGCGTTTGTTGGTAAAACAAATCCCTTCTGTGACAGTAACTTCGCTTGGAAATACGCCGATTGATACTAGCTAATGTTGTTTATCTACCCCCTCTCCTCCCTTCATTCATATAACCCACACCCCTTGCATTCGCTTGTGCTTCTTGTGTGAATTAATACGTGTTGACCTAGAAAACTGATGTTAAAGGTTGTCAGTATTTAAAGTCAATAAAGTAATCAGTTACTAACAATTTCAAATGGGTAAGTCGTCGGCCGTTGGGCGGGACTGCATAGAGATGAATGAGGCAGTGTTTGGTATTGTTAATAAAAAACATCCCTGCTGTAAACATTAAAGTTACTTTGAAATACGCCGACATAGGATTTCCGATTGTAGACGTTGTTTATCTCCCCCTCCCCACCCTCCATTCGATTGTGTTTTGCGTCTTCGTTCCCACGAGTGCCTCATTTAAAAAAAAGTAATAATACAGCAAAATTTGTAAATTTTGAAAAGTCCATAAATTAGTTACTAATAGTCTAATAAAATAAAATGACGTTTAGCACCTACGGAGAAGGCGATCATACATTTGTGACGAAGAAGGTGTGTGTTTTAGAAATGTGACATCACATCAAAACGTGCAACTTAAAATGAAAGTTCCACTTAAAAACTTGAATGCTTACAATGTATTTATTGATGATTTTACACGTGTATCGATTTAATAGAGTTCAACTTCACATTAAATACAAACTTAAGTGACAATAAAGTTATTTCACAAATGCTCATTTTCAAAAAGGAGGTACAGCTATTATGGGGGAGGGGGGCGCGGCTGCAAATCTTTGTTCTAAGGGGGGTTCTAAGTTTTTGTGACAATGGCGGGGAGTGGGGTATAAAACAGCCAAAATCACGTGAGTTCACTATTAGACGTCGGCCGTGTGGTTACTGAGAAATAAGGGGCATGGAAGGTGGCTAGGTTGCATAGTATAGCTGTATGACGGTGAAAATTATGCGATGTTTTGAATGGGTAACCCGGGTACCCGTTCGAAATTTGGACGGGTACCCGGGCAGCATTTAAAAAAAAAATGACAAACCTATTCACATCACCATTATGACACAGCTCTCACCTTCCACACTATTGTCAACACCATTATCACCAACACAGCCCACACATTCCACACTATTCACATCACCATTATCACACAGCTCTCACCTTCTACACTATTCACAACACGATTAACACACAGCTCTCACCTTTTTACACTATTCACAACAACATTATCACACAGCTCTCACCTTCCTCACTATTTACACCACTATTATCACCAACACAGCCATAACCTTCTACACTATTCATATCAACATTATCACCAACACAGCTCTCACCTTCCACACTATTCACACCACCATTATCACAACACAGCTCTCACCTTCCACACTATTCACACCACCATTATCACACAGCTCTTATCTTCCACACTAATGTCACCACCATTATCACACAGCTCTCACCTTCCACACTATTGTCACCACCATTATCACCAACACAGCCCTCAATTTCCACACTATTCACACCACCATTATCACCAACGCGGACCTCAACTACCACACTATTCACACCACCATTATTATGCAGCTCTTACCTTACGCACTATTTACACCACCATTATCACACAGCTCTTACCCTCCGCACTATTCACACCACCATTATTACACAGCTCTTACCTTCCACACTATTCACACACCCATTTATCACACAGCTCTCAACTTCCACACTATTCACACCACCATTATCACACAGCTCTCACCTTCTACACTATTGCCATCACCATTATCACACAGCTCTCACATTCCACACTATTCACACCACCATTATCACACAACTCTCACCTTCCACACTATTCACACCACCATTATCACACAGCTCTCACCTTCCACACAATTCACACCACGATTATCACACAGCTCTCACCTTCCACACTACTCACACCACCATTGTCACACAGCTGTTACCTTCCACAGTATTTAACCACCAATACGGCCCTCAACTTCCACACTATACATACCACCATTATTACCCACACAGCTCTCACCTTCCACACTATTGACACCACCATTATCACAAGCAGAGCCCTCACCTGCCTTTCTATTTACACCTCCATTATTACACAGCCCTAACCTTCCACACTATTCACACCACCATTATCACCAACACGCCTCTCACTTTCCACACTATTTACATCACCAATATCCCCCACACAGCCCTCACCTTCCGCACTATTCACACCACCATTATCCCCCACACAGCCCTCACCTTCCACACAATTCAACACCATTATCACCCACACCACCCTCAACTTCCACACCATTCTTTGTTTTCTTTTGGCTTCCTTATGTCTCGTATGTTGACGGAATTTTCTGTGCTCCTATGGGATTTATGCACGTGATCTTGCAGCTTCTGCTGTGGCTGTACAAGCCCACTCGCGAATGGCAGCCTTTGCTGCACTTCTCACACTGAAAGGTAGTGCTAGTGGTTGGCTGAATTGCTCTGCTTTTTCTCTTTAGGCGAATTTCGTCTGCGACCTGTAGTAGGTATTTTCCCCCTGCTTCTAGCCCAGCAGCCAATGCCTGTCTCCAACTGCACCTGTCCCTAGCGTGTTCCTCCCAGCTATTTATGTCAATGGCAATAGCTTTGAGGTCTCTCCTGCACACATCTTTGTAACGGAGGTGAGGCCGGCCCGTGGATCTCTTTCTTTTGGCTAGCTCAGAATAGAGGATGTCCTTTGGGATACTCCAATCTGCGCACATGTCCCAACCACCTAAGCCGACGCTGGTCAAGAAGAGTTGTCATGCTTTGATTTTCGCCCGTTGTAGCACTTCGTTGTTGGTGACATGGTCCTGCCAAGTGATTCCCAGGATGCGCCGGAGACAGCGCATGTGGAAAACACTCAATCTCCTTTCTTGTCTGGAGTATAGGGTCCAGTATTCACTGGCATAATGGAGGGTGCCTAGCACACAAGCCTTGTAAATAGCAACTTTGGTATTGATGGTCAGCTTTTTGTTGCTCCATACTCTTTTTGAGAGCCTGGCCAGAGTTGAAGATGCATTGCCGATCCTTACGTCTAGGTCGAAATCAAGGGACAGGCTGTTGGTGATGTTGGATCCAAGGTATGTAAAGAGTTCCACGGCCTCAAGTTGGCAGCCATCGATGGTGATGTTGGGTGGGTCAGCGTCTTGGGCCATCACGTTGGTCTTTTTGAGGCTGATGATTAGTTAGAAGTCCCTGGCGGCCTTGGCAAAGCGGTCCATCAGGCTTTGCAAATCAGCTACGTTGTGAGTTGCAATGGCAGCATCGTCTGCAAAAAGCATGTCCCTGATGACCGGTTCTCGGATCTTCGTCTTTGCCTTCAGCCTGGCCAGGTTAAATAGTTTACCATCAGAACGTATATGAAGATAGATCCTTTCTGTTGAGGACCCAAAGGCACGTTTCAACAGACAGGCAAAAAAATGCCAAAGAGTGTCGGGGCGAGGACGCAGCCCTGTTTGACTCCACTGAGGATATCAAATTGAGGGGAAGTTGAACCGTCATACTGCACCGTGCCTTTCATACCATTGTGGAATGACTGTATAATGTTAAGCAGTTTGGTAGGCAGCCAACTTTTGCCAAGACTGTAAACAGACCATCTCTGCTGACCAGGTCAAAAGCCCTTGTTAAATCAATGAAGGCCAGGTAAAGGGGCATGTGTTGCTCTCGGCACTTTTCTTGAAGTTGTCTTAAAGAAAAGATCATGTCGATTGTTGACCTTTTTTACCCGGAAACCGCACTGTGATTCAGGATATACTCTTTCAGCAAGTCTTTGCAGTTTATTTAAAACAACGCGTGCAAAGACTTACCCACGATGCTAAGGAGAGAAAAGGCCTCTGTAGTTGTTACCGTCACTTCAGGCTCCTTTATTTTTATACAGCGTGATAATATTGGCATTTCTCATATCCTCTGGTACAGCTCCTTCTTCCTAGTACTGGCAGAGGGGGCCATGCAGGTGTTCCAGCAATACACTGCTGCGCACTTGATGATCTCTGGTGGTATTCCGGGGGCCTTGGCTATTGGTAATCGCTCAATAGCTTCTTTTAGTTCTGCTAGGGTGGGTATGTCATCCAGTTCTGCCATGAGGGGGAAGCTTTGGATGGCATCTTGGGTTACATGATTTTTTGGGAGTAAACTTCTGAATAGTGCTCCACCCATCTGTCCATCCGTTTAACCCTGTCACGGATTATTTCTCCAGTTGAGGACTTCAGTGGGGCTATGACTTTCTTAGAAGGCCCCAAGGTTTTTTTAATGCCGTCATACATCCCCCTAACATTACCGTTGTCGGCCGCAAGCTGGATGCTCTGACAGAGTTGGAGCAAGTAGTCATTTGCGCATTGCCTAGCTAATGTCTGAACATTGCTCCTGGCTGATCTGTACGCCTGCAGTGTCTTTGGGTTTGGGGAGTGCCTGTATCTTTGGCGAGCACTTCGTCTTTCTTCTACGGCAGGGGTGAGTGTGGCAGAGTTGGCCTCAAACCAGTCATTGTTTTGCTTCCTTTTTCTTCCGAAGGACTGCATGGCTGTGGATGGTTAGTCTGAGATGTTTCCACTTTTCCTTGGTACTGTTGCCTGGCAGGTCACAGTCTAGTGAGTTGGAGAGAGCTACTATGAACTCGGCTTTCCTGTCTGGGTGAGAAGTCTTACTCACGTCAATGTGGGGTCTGCCTACTGGTCTGGATCGGTGAGTTTTCTTGGGCAGTAATCTCAGCTTGCAACATACCAGTGAGTGGTCTGTGTCGCAGTCGGCACTGTGAAAAGTTCGAGTGAGAAAGACATGTTTCAGTGCAGAACACCTGGTAATAATTAGGTCCAGCTGATGCCAGTGCTTAGAGCGGGGATGTCTCCATGACACTCTATGTTGCGGCTTTGTCTGATAGAAAGTATTAGTGATGCATAGATCGTGGTAAGAGCATAGTTCCAAGACTCTCTGTCCAGTTTCGTTCAGTTTTTCTGTGCCAAATCTTCCCAGACAAGAGGGCCATGAGGTGTAGTCTGCACCCACTCTAGCGTTAAAGTCAACCAGCAGTATCACGTGCTCATCTTTGGATATCGAGCTTAACAGTGAGCGCAACTAGTTGTAGAACTCATATTTCGTCTGCATGGTTGAATTGAGCGTGGGAGCATATGCACTAATTAGGTAGGTGGGCCCTGTTGTGGTTTGTAGGCGAAGTGTGAGAAGCCTTTCAGTTCCTTGTTGGTAGGCTGCTACCATACCCAAGAGAGCAAATCCAACTCCATGCTCTCTGGCTTCTTCCTCGCCTTCGCCCTGCCAGAAGAACGTGTAGTCCTTTTTTCTTAGTGAACCAGAACCTGACAGCCATGTCTCTTGTAAGGTGGCTATGTCTACATGCAGTCTTGCCAGTTCGTTGTTTATTACAGATGTTTTCCTGGCATCGCTGATATCGTTAATGTCGTCTGACATCCCGGGTATCATCGTCCGTTATATTGGTTGGTGCGTGAGATTACAATCTACTTGTCAGACACGTGTGCACCCTAAGCCCTACGCACCCAGTAGGGCAGGCAGACTGTGGCGGGGCAGCACCTTATTGACTGGGGGCTGCCCAGCTTGAGGCGGGCGTAGCTGTCCAATGAGATATAGATATCTCTCCCACCGTCAGAAGAAGTCACTGGCGCCAGCTATACGCCAATTGAGCGGGTGGCTTATAACCGGTCACTACTACTTCCCGTGTTGTGTCGACGCTGTGAGGCGAAGCTGGAGTGTCCCCTCCAGGGCACAGGCCTGGGCAGGTGGTGTGGATAGTCAGCTGTTGCCCGTGCAGCGGACTCCCTCTCTCCACGCAGCTGAGGGGTCCAAAGGAGAGGCAGGGCCAGTACAGTACTTCCCTAGCCTTTCCCATGAGTGAGTATGGCCGCATGGCAGCGGAGATTAGGAGTCAGAGTTTTCCTTCTCCTAGATGAGCGGCCATCTAAAGCTGACGAGCCTCATCTGCCCGAAGCAAATGGTTTTGAGGCGCCAGTTGTCCGCCTTGCACCCCTTCTCCTGTTAGTTTGGAGCAGGCTTTGCCGGGCTTGTTTAGCAAGCCACATATCAAGAACAGGAGCTGTATTTGGCTGCCAGAGGCGATTAGAGTCGCAGACCATTTGGAGCATTTGTTGAGGTGAGGGAGCTTATCTCCGCACCGGTTTGGACAGCCCTTGAAGCCACCACACTATTCACATCACCATTATCACACAGTTCTCACCTTCCACACTATTCACATCACCATTATCACACATCTCTCACCTTCCACCTTATTCACACCACCATTATCAGCCACACAGCTCTTACCTTTATACTATTCACACCACGATTTTTACACATCTCATACCTTCCACATTATTCACATCACCATTATCACACACACAGCCCTCACCTTCTTTACTATCCACACCACCATTATCACCAGTGGCGTAGTGAGTGGGGGCTAAGGGGGCAAATGCTACAGGCGGCACCCTGCCAGGGGCGGCAAATTTCTGGTCACTAATTAGTTTCTGACAAAAATGTATGCAAAAGTTTAGCTTTTTATTGAAATAAAGGACAAATAAAAAATTAATTAATTAATAACAAATATAATGGAACTATCCTAAGGTATGTAAACGTTTCAACCTTCAAAACTTCAAAATCCTGATTGAATGTGCATTCTTCTGATACAAATTCTACTGTACTGAACAGTACTTAAGTAGTATGAGAATTTAACACTGAAATAGTGGTAGCTTAAAATGATTTAAAAAATTTGACAGCCATTCCTGTTGTAAAAACAAAACTTATTATGCATGCAACATGAGCCACTCGAAATAACGGGCGGCAAATTGTGTGTATGGGGGACAGCTATTGCCTTGTTGAATATCTTCAAAAATGAAAAGCGTTAAATTAAAGGTTAAAAAAAAAAACAAAAGCAAAAAAATAAAAATTTAAAGAAATAAAGAAACTATATTATATACGTGTACGTTTCTAATGCCAGAGCTTCAAACTCCATTTTGTGTCTTAAGTCTTCTGGTACTAATGTTACTGAAGTGAAAGACATAGGGGCTCAATTAGTGTATGAATATGACAATATTGTTCTGATTTATATATATAT
>MUZC01000524.1:200253-224754 GCA_002072015.1 Radix auricularia | reverse complement strand
CAATGGGTGGGGGTGGGCCCAATGGGTGGGAGTGGGCCCAATGGGTGGAGGTGGGCCCTACCTTTGAGCAAGCTCACCCTGAAGGAAATCACGACCATGTTTTAAGCGAGTGCTCCTAAAAGTGGTATTTTGAAACCATTAATATTAATGATATATATCTTATCTTATCTTATATGTTACAGACGCTACTTCTGTACAGAAGATTATTGCGTCCTACGTTTATCTATGGTTTGCGTTTAGTCCTGTATTCTTATTAGAGTTTTAAATGATGATAAAGCTTTGACTTTCCTGGTTTCTTCAGGCAACCTATCCACACCCGGACGGGAAGAAAGAAAACTTGCATGTGTTTGTTCTTGCATACGGAATAAGAATATGTAATTTTTAGTTAATAATAAGCACAAAAAATGAAAACATAAATAAATAACATTTCGCTACCACGCCAGTACAGGGAAAGTAGTGCACCGGTTCCTGACACAATGGAAAAATTCCTGCCGGTCCGCCATACTGAAGGGTTTGAGAAGCCCTGGTGATGGCTGGTGTAAGCAGTGTTGGAATCTTTTTTGATGAATTGTTTCTGTTACAAGATCATACTGTAATCGCATTATGGCCGAATGTATGACAGACCACCCTACAAGATCATACTGTCAACGCATTATGGCCGAATGCATGACAGACCACCCTACAACACCATACTGTCATCGCATTATGGCCGATTGTATGACAGACCACCCTACAAGACCATACTGTCATCGCATTATGGCCGAATGTATGACAGACCACCCTACAAGACCATACTGTCAACGCATTATGGCCGAATGTATGACAGACCACCCTGTATTATGAAAGCATAAAACTCAAACAATTTCTGTTGTTCCGTCCATTATATCGTTACAAGCCGGCACTGTGCGCCAGTGAAAAAAAAATTAACAACTGATCAAACAAATTTTTTTCTAAGTTAATGATGTGTTTGATGTGTGTGTTGGGGGGGGGGTGTTGTTGACATAAGTTGCCACGTGACAATGGCACTGTCACGCTGATTTGACAGTGATCTAAACAGTGTTTTAAAGGAACTGACACGGACTACGAGTTTATCCACCACACTTCCAACTGATGGTCGCCTATAATGTGCAGTGCATGCTGGGACTGTGACAGTTCGTGTCAGTCTGTCTTGAGGAGAGATAGAAACAGAGAGAGACTGAACTGAAAGTAATGAGATCTCTTGTGAACAAAGTCAAATTTTTAGTTTTAAATTTTTATTATTATTATTATTATTATTATTATTATTATTNTATATATATATATAATTCTCCTCATGGTTCAACCATGCCGGACACCAAGCAATTTTTCTAACCCCACCGACCAATCAGCTGGCAAGAAAAGTTAGTGCAGAGGGTGGGGGGGTCATCGAGACCAACAATATGTTCAATTGAGGTCAATACTTTGTTCTTTCAGAACAACAGAATAGCATATATTTCATAGTGTAGTGGTTATTATATTCGCCTAACACGCGGAAGGTCGTAGGTTCAAGCCCCAGCTTAGACACTATTTTTTTAATTTTAAAAATTTTTTGTGTTTGTGCCCGTTCATTTCCCACTTTCTTTTCGAACATGACTTCGCAACACGACTGTTCATTCGCGTTCAGATTTCTTCGTGATGTAGTCTGTTCTCCCCCTCCTTCCGTTAATTTCTTTGCACTCTTTATGAGCAAGTCTGTGGCGTATGCTACACCGCGGGCCCCACCTATTAATTATTATTATTATTATTAATATTAGTATTAGTAGTTGTAGCATATAACAAAATAATAAAGTGTGTGTGGCGCCCCTCAAGCGTGTGTTTTCAACTCCAGCCACAACCTCCCTATGGTTACGCCAACGTTATTCCCCACAAATCACAATCCACAAAAATATCCCACACAAGGCCACACAACGTCAGAAAGTCAAATCTGTGAGGAGACCTACAGCTCCTCCAAACCTCTACAGATCAAGGGTTCTCAATAATTTTTGGTGTCTTGATATCCCCTTAGTTCGTGTTACCTTGTGGCTCTGCCCGCTGGAGAACCTCTGATGGTAAACACAGTTCACTTATGTTTTCATTCTGGGGTAGAAAGTTTAGTTCATACAGTATGTGACACAAAAAGTAGGATAAGGTTTGATGAACTTTAGCAGATTAAATGGAACAAAAAATAGGGAAATCGCTTAATAAAAAGCAACGCAATATGTGCTTCATTTTAAAATCACGGAGAAGTGACAAGTGTTTAAAAACATCACAAAGAAAGGATGCGTGTCTAGGGACATTACAGCGATGTGATGTGTATAAAAATATCACGGAGAAGTTACACGACCCTACAAACAACACAGATCATAGTCGATTAACATAACACAGTAGAGTCGTGTCATCCAGTTATTAGAGGCGTGTCACCCAGTTAGTAGAGTCCTGTCACCCAGTCAGTAGAGTCGTGTCACCCAGTTAGTAGAGTCGTGTCACCCAGTTAGTAGAGTCGTGTCACCCAGTTAGTAGAGGCGTGTCACCCAGTTAGTAGAGTCGTGTCACCCAGTCAGTAGAATCGTGTCACCCAGTTAGTAGAGTCGTGTCCAGTGGCGTAGCGAGGGGGCAGGGGGGCGAATGTCCCAGGGCGCCACGTTAGGGGGCGCCAAAATGAGTATTAAAACTCATTATTTTATTTCATTTTTATGTAAACTAATGTATCCCAAATACGTTTACAAGATTGAATATTGGAGCTCCGAAAATATCTTGATTACAAAACAGTTGGTAAACATGATTTTGGCGCCCCCATTGAGCGTTAAGGGGCGCCATTCTACTCATAAATAAATGACACATCCTAATGTAGGATTGGTGATGTGGTTTTTTTTAATTTAAAAAACTGTGAGTTGATGGGGAGTGAGCAGTAAGAGACCAATACGATTCTTTTAATAGAGCTAGCAGAGACGACACTAAAAGCAACCGAAATTACAAAGACAAGAAAAAGGAGTGGCTTAAAGCAGTGGTTCTCAGCCTGTGGTCCACTGACCACTAGTGGTCCGCGAAGATTTGCCAGATGGTCCGTGAGCAAAGCATGAAATTTACGCACTGTAGGGTTCATCGAGAAAGACTAGCAAGTAAAAGAATTAACGCAGACTTAAATATATTTCTGATCTGGCCATAATGGTTTTTAATTTCATCAAGCTCGTCAATTAAAGTCTCGTCTCTTTGATTTCTAATGCTCGAATATGAATCTTGAACATTAACAGTTACTAATGTATACTGAAGTTCGCTGGTTATCTGACTGTTATAATTACGTGATGACGTAAGAGAATTTCATGTATAAATAACTCAAAGCTTGTTGATCATTTGAACCATGGCTAATGGGTTGCTGTTCTGGCTTACTTGGCTGAAATTTTTGAAAAACTCAATAAACTTAATTCAACTCGGCAAGGAAAGCAGATACATTATATAACTCTCAGTGACAGAATGTCTGCTTTTACGAAAAAGCTTGATCTTTGAAAAAGAATATTATTTTAAGGTAACTTTGAGGTGTTTGATAAATTGTACGAAATCACTGAAAAACCAGAAAATGCAGAAATAATTAAATAAACCACTGTTGATTAATTTGATTTCTTGTCATATTCAATAAATACGGGGCCAATTTTATTTCTTCTAATCTCGAACACAATGAAGATGAAATTACCAACATCGTAATTAAACCAATTAATTGAACTGACTAGTGATAACAAATTGAATATGTTGCATCAGAAAGTTCGATCTAGGACACCGGAAAAGCTTTCTCAAGTCATCAGATTTGTGGATGTGGATTTACAAACTAAAAAGTAACTATCAAAGAATTATTTTCAGATTTTGCACAGATACATTCCAAAGACGCAAAAAGCCTTGAAATAGTTATCGTAGAGAAACTGGAATCTAATAGCATACCACTATCCGACTGCCGGCCACGATGTTATGACAATGCTGCTGTAATGACCGGGAATGTATCCGGCCTTCAACAGCGAAAATGTGCTAGAATTCACAAAGCATTGTTCATATATTGTGGCAACCACGGCTTAAAATTTAGCAAGAGTACACTCAACTAAACATGATCCAGTTGTTATCACGTTTTTTGGAACAGTTAAAAAATTATTCATTTATGTTTTCTCCCTTTCAACAACTCGTTGGGAAAAAATTAAAAAAGAGTTGTGCCAATCACAATGAAGAGGGAGTCTGAAACACGTTGGATTGCACGATCAGAAGCTGTTATAGCAATTTATGAAGGACTAGATGACATGGCAGGGCTGTTGGAAAAATTATCAGAACATACAAATATGACGCCTGACACCAGAAGTGATGCAGAAGCTTTGCTGGTAGGTATATAAAACTTTAACTTCCTAGATTTTAAACATTTCTGGAACATCATACTTGATAAAATTGATAGTGTCCAGAAACGGTTCCAGAATCCTACTGTGAGTTTCAAGGAAGCTTAATCTGATCTTGAATCGCTTGAGCAAGAAATTGTCAACATTCGTGTTAATTTGAGCCATGTTGCGGTAGACAATGGGAAAGAAGATGCACAACTTGGAGAATCGAGTTTGACAGAAGATTAGACGACATCGGAGGATGCCTTCGAGAATTAAAAAGAGATGCAGAACTTTCTCCATAAGAAGAAATTGCACCTGCTATGAACAGCGAAATTGATAAACTCCAACAGGAGATATCAATACGGATTTTACGTCTTAAACAACCTAAACAACAAATTTGGATTTTTACTAGGCGTCAAATCTCTTCTTGCTGAAACAAAAGGCGATACGCTTCATTAAAATTGCTTTGATTTTGCTAATTTCTACGAATTGTGTACAGAAATCAAAGACTAAAAAATGATGCCCAGTACCTGGACTGAAGTTCTACCGGAAACTACTTTGGATCTTCTCGATTTTATTGTTTCATATGGAGATGACGACTTCAAATACTTCTAAAAATTGCTGTTTCAACTAAAAGCTGTGAGCGGTCCTTCAGCAAAGTAAACCTTATTTTGTCTTAATTACGTGCTTCAATGGATCAAGATCGTCTGGATGATCTTGCACTCCTTAGCATCGAAAGAGAAACACTTGAGAATATCAATTTTAACAACGAGATTGACGACATTCAAATCAAGGAAGATCAATTTATTTCAGATTATATCTATTCGAGTCATGTATTATTAGTAGAGTATTTTTTTTCAAATAAATTGTTTATAATCGTATAGATCTAGAGAATTATTAGTCTGTATTGTATTTCATTAAAATATCATTTGCTTCAAAAAATGAACCATATAAACCGTAAAATTTCAAATTTTTCTTGGGGGCTCAGTGAGCCCCCAGAATTTTTCGGTCCGTCAAGGGGCGCAGAATTTGTGTCATGCCCCCGGGCGCACATGACCCTAGCTACGCCACTGGTCGTGTCACCCAGTCAGAAGAGTTGTGTCACCCAGTCATTAGAGTCGTGTCACCCAGTTAGAAGAGTCGTGTCACCCAGTCAGTAGAGTCGTGTCACCCAGTCAGTAGAGTCGTGTCACCCAGTCATTAGAGTCGTGTCACCCAGTCAGTAGAGTCTTGTTGCCCAGTCATTAGAGTCGTGTCACCCAGTCAGAAGAGTTGTGTCACCCAGTCAGTAGAGTCGTGTCACCCAGTCAGTAGAGTCGTGTCACCCAGTCAGTAGAGTCTTGTCACCCAGTCAGTAGAGTCGTGTCACCCAGTAAGTAGAGTCGTGTCACCCAGTCAGTAGAGTCGTGTCACCCAGTCAGAAGAGTTGTGTCACCCAGTCAGTAGAGTCGTGTCACCCAGTCAGTAGAGTCGTGTCACCCAGTCATTAGAGTCGTGTCACCCAGTCAGTAGAAACGTTTCACCCAGTTAGTAGTGTCGTGTCACCCAGTTAGTAGGGTCGTGTCACCCAGTCAGTAGAGTCGTGTCACCCAGTCAGTAGAGTCTTATCGCCCAGTCAGTAGAGTCGTGTCACCCAGTTAGTAGAGTCGTGTCACCCAGTTAGTAGAGTCGTGTCACCCAGTTAGTAGAGTCGTGTCACCCAGTCATTAGAGTCGTGTCCCCCAGTCAGTAGAGGCGTGTCACCCAGTCAGTAGAGGCGTGTCACTCAGTCAGTAGAGGCGTTAGTAGATTCGTGTCACCCAGTCATTAGAGTCGTGTCTCCCAGTCAGTAGAGGCGTGTCACCCAGTCAGTAGAGGCGTGTCACTCAGTCAGTAGAGGCGTTAGTAGATTCGTGTCACCCAGTTAGTAAAGGCATGTCGCCCTGTCAGTAAAGCCGTGTCACCCAGTCAGTAGAGGCGATCACCCAGTCAGTAGAGGCGTGTCACCCAGTCAGTAGAGGCGTGTCACCCAGTCAGTAGAGGCGTGTCACCCAGTCAGTACAGCCGTGTCACCCAGTCAGTAGAGGCGTGTCGCCAAGTCATTAGAGTCGTGTCACCCAGTCAGTAGAGGCGTGTCGCCAAGTTAGTAGAGGCGTGTCACCCAGTTAGTAGAGTCGTGTCACCCAGTCAGTAGAGGCGTGTCGCCAAGTCAGTAGAGGCGTGTCACCCAGTTAGTAGAGTCGTGTCACCCAGTCAGTAGAGGCGTGTCGCCAAGTCAGCAGAACTATATGTGTTCCTAGAAACGTGCCTCCAACCCAATGGCCCGCGGTGACACTTCACTTCAGACGACGATATCAACTACCAAGAAGTACATTATTTTCCTGAGAACATTCTTGACACTTCTGCTTTTACTACATAAATGCAAATTACATGAAGCGTGGATATCACGACTTGAATACCATTTTGTTTTATTGCCTTACGCACTACAATACCAGGTATAATGTTACTGTAAAACTTAATTATTGAGGCGTTTCTTTACACTTCACAACAACCGATTTTTGCTTTAATTTATTTTAGTTGGAAGCAAAAAAACTGTTATTCTTTGACTTGCGTGAATACCTCTATTTGGCTGATTTTGGTTGTTACGCCCTTTACTTTATTTGTTAATGATTACATGAGTCGTTTTCGGTTGTCTGACTTGACATCTTTAATTTTATTGACCTTAAATATGTGTGCAGTTGACATAAATTTCAAAGGTTCTAAAACAGATGTGCCCAGACCTTTAGTGCCAGAGAGCCACTTTTTACAAAATAATTGAAAACCTCAATGAAGTACTCTTCGTGATTAATTTTTCAAGGAATTTTTTTTATTTGAATTTAATTATTAAACATTTCAATTCTTTAAACACTGACTGTGTTTAAGAAAATATGATTTAAAGTTACAAGGCTGTGACGTATGCTACGCCACGGGACATATACAGTATTCGTATTATTATATTTCAAAAGAAAAGTTTCAATGACGTAGATTGTTTGAGAGCCGTACTTTGAGCTCAGAAGAGCTGCTTGCGGCTCGCTCTCCGCCGTTGGGTCACCGTTGTTCCAAAGTATCAGTAGAAAGCAGTGTTCTCAAACTATTTGGGTAACGATACACAGCGAAGTATTTTTATTTATCTTATTAATAAAAAAAGTTTTTAAAATATTTTTAAAAAGCACGCTTGTATAATTGGACTAAAAAAGAAGAAAATAAATTAAAACTTATAATTTCAAGTACTTTCATTTAAAATGACTAAAAACGTGGGGCGGGTGCTTATGAGGTTTCATAAATGCAGGTTAACTCATTCTCTCACTTCAATTTCTCTCTTTTGCCTTCTCAATTATAAATCTTAAATGTTTATACCAAACACCAATCTTTGTGTTATATTTCTTAATTAGAATGGGATTTTGAAGCAAACGCCCCACGTTTTTAGTCAAATTACATCTTTTTTTCCTTATTTATCTTTATACCGAACACCTCATAAGCGCCCTCTCATTGGTCACGGGGTGAACCCATGTGGCATGTCAAAACAGCAGACATATGCATATGCTATATAGAAAAAAATAATTAAAATGCATTAATTTAATTACGGTACATTCGATCGATCTGAAATTTTGATACAATGCATGTCATCCAAGATCTATCTGTGGTAAAATTTTGTGTTCTCTAGGACCATCAGAAGTGGTTTACTTTTACGTTGGAACATTTGAAATTTTGCGGACAAACAGGAACGAAAGCTAGTTAATAAAAACGTGGTAAAAAAAGATAACATTTCTTTACATATCACTGTGATGTTTATTACTGTGATATATCAGTGTGATGGATGTGCCTGCTTGAGAGAACCAGAATGAATCAGAAAGAAACTGAACCTTCAACCACCAGATTTCGTCATGTAGTTGGAATTCAAAACTTTGATCTTCAGTTTCAAGGAAACTTCTATTCACTTCTATTTTAAGATGAACAAGTCTGTCAGGAACTTTTCTTCTTGAAAGCTAGCGAACTTCCATAACTTCTTTTCTGACTCATGCCCTTCATATCTTACTGAACTTTTGTCAGTCTACTCACCAAGTCGTCAGCTACGCTCCTCTGCAGATACACGCATTCTCTGTGTTCCTAAGATAAGAACTAAAACATTTGGCGAAAGGTCATTCTCCTTTTGTGCAGCCAAACAATGGAATTCTCTTCCATTACACATCCGTAGCATTTCAACTGCTAAGTCATTCAAGACTGCACTTAAGACATATCTTTTTAAAATTTATTTTCAAAAATAATAAAACCACATTTTTTAAAATGATTAACGTAACTGATGTATTGAGTATAGCGTATTGTCATTTATGTAGTTAATATGCTATGAATGTTTCTTTTTTATTTATATATGTATTGTTGTTTCCATGTAAAGCGCTGTGAGCCTGGCTCCTTGCTGGGATACAGCGCTATATAAATTATCATTTTATTATTATTATTATTATTAAAGTAGGAGCTTGTAAGTAATCGGAGTCCATTTCTTCACAAAGTTGTGCAAAGAGTCGTTTCGTTTTGCTTTACTTTAAAATTTCATAGTAACTTCAGCGCTCAGAATCCTAGCAATCTTTTTTAAATATAATTCACGTAAACGACCATTTGCAAATGAGCATGACGAATAACCCCCGCTGGTCTCGACAGAGTACAGTTGGCAAACGGAGTGGGATGAAAAGAAAAAAGTGGGGGGAGGGTGTGGCAATAATGCTTCTTGCGTTCACTTACGTTGTTCCCTCACAGAAAAACATATAATTAGTAGTGTATTGGTTATCAGGTCTGCCTTGCACCCGGAAAGTCCTGGGTCAATTTCCAAATTGAGCACTTTTAAAAACAAAATTATACGTTTTTATTCTGCCTTTTCTTTTCCCCATTTTTTGTTAACGACTAACCTTAGAGTTGGAAATCACAGTTTATGGTTGGCAAGTGATGGTAGTAAATGGTGGGGGTAGGTAACAACAACCGCTGTCTCTACGTTTACTCGCTTTTATTTTCATTATTTCGTGTTGCATTTTGTTACCGTTCTCCCCCCCCCCCAACCTCCCCGATTTTTGCAGCATCTATGATGAGCAAGCCTGCGGCGTATGCTACGCCGCGGGTAATCTTGTTTTAAATATTTGTACTAAATCTCACGCCACACTAATGTGTCGCAACACACAGATTGAGACACAATGGTAGGGAAGATTCAACTAAATAACAATACAGTTGCCAGATGTTGCTTCCTGGTTTTTTAAAAAAACGGGGTATCAGAGGTCGAGATAACCTTAAGCCATAATTTTACATCCGTGAGGCGTAACTATAATTATATTGAGACACAAGGATAAAAACAGTTTCCTTATTCCTTATACTTATGCAAGAACACACAGATATAAATTATCGTTCTTCGCGTCAGGAATTCAGACGTGCAATGGGTTGCCTGGGGAAACAAGGAAAACCAACACTTTATAAACATTTAAAAATCGTATAAAAATGCAATACTAGATACAAACCATGGATAAGCGTAGGGCGCAATAATCTTCTGAGGGAGTGCCTGTAACAGAGAAAATACGATTTAATAGCAGTTGTTACACACCAAGTGTTGTGTTTAATTTTTATTAAGATAACAAAAACATAAGCACAAGCTTTTTTTTTTTCGTTCGATGTCAAATTAGATAGAAATTTAAAGCCTACTGGTAGTGAACTAGTCGTACTTGAATTTCAAACAACCTGGGGAATTAAAAAATAATTATAATTACTTTTTGTCAGTGGCGTAGCGAAAGAGGTGGGTAAATGCCCCGAGGGCGGCACTTTGTTAAGGGTACAAAATCCTCGTCTTTAAGTGGGGCTTTTCATCGAAATATAATAAAAACCAAATAAGATATTATTTTTTTATAATAATAAAGTAACTATCTTAAAATATGTGGAAATGAATTTTTACAAATAATAACAATGCTAATTAACTGAAAAACCAAAAGAGAATATTATTTAAGTAGATTGAGTCTACAGCTGCTCCTCTTGAAGAAGCGAACATTACCGTACACGATCATTTTCAAACAATAGCCAATCGAATGCCCCAGGCGTCACTTTGTTGGGGGCGGCAAATTCTACACTGTTAACAAGCTTCTTAAAACGAATAACGGTTTTTAAAATTTTATTTAATTAAAAGAAAAGCCGAAGTAAAAATTAATACAATGATTGAAGTTACTGTCCTCAAAAATTTGAACCCCTCTTTTGTTATCAATTAGTCTGATACTAATGGACCGAAAAACCGATTTGCTGAAGAACACGACACTGATGCGCACTGGTAATATAATTTTAACTAGTTTAAGTTTGTCAGCCGCTCATTTTATACAAGTGAAAATAGCTGTATTTGATAAATTGAAAGAACAGACAAAAGCTGCTGAACAATTTATATGGACTTACGTGATTTAAATAAATTATCCGTATGTATAGATGAATAAGATCGTCCAATATATTAATTTGAAGTTCTCCAAATTAGTAAGGGGCCCTACACCGAAAACAGAGATGAGACGGATAACGCGAGAATGATTTTAATGCTAGTAAATACTGGGAACAAATTGTTTACATACTTAAAATGAGTAAGCTCCTACTAAAGCATGATTTTTTTTAAATTTTAATCTAGTAGCATAAACAAAAAGAATGGATATAATTGATCCTCGTATCTTATCTTATCTTATTTTATCTGTTACAGACGCTCTTTCAATACAGAAAATTATTGCGTCCTACGCTTATCCATTGTTTGTGTTTAGTCCTGCATTCTTATAAGAGTTTTAAATGATGATAAAGTATTGGCTTTCCTGGTTTCTCCAGGCAACCCATCCACGCCCGAATTTAGGACGATAAGAAAGAGAACGTTTATGTGTTTGTTCTTGCATACGGAATAAAAAAAAAGGTGTTTCTATACTTATGTCCATCTGAGGGTTGTATTAAGTTATCTTTGTGTTGTATTTGTAAGTTAGAATCAATTGCTTTATGTATTATTACGACGTTACTCCTAGGTATTGCGCATCTTTAGCTTGGGGTAATTCTTTTTCACAAATGAAGTATTTTGAATTTATTTTTATTTTTCATTTTATTATTACTTTTTAATTATTTTTTTTTTTAACTCTTAGTAGTTGACACTATTTTGGTTGGAAAGACATACTCGAGTTTGTCATGCTCCAGTTTGTCATGCTCCAGTTTGTCATGCTCCAGTTTGTCATGCTCCAGTTTGTCATGCTCCAGTTTGTCATGCTCCAGTTTGTCATACTCCAGTTTGTCATACTCCAGTTTGTCATGCTCCAGTTGGTCATGCTCCAGTTTGTCATGCTCCAGTTTGTCATACTCCAGTTTGTCATGCTCCAGTTTGTCATGCTCCAGTTTGTCATACTCCAGTTTGTCATGCTCCAGTTTGTCATGCTCCAGTTTGTCATGCTCCAGTTTGTCTCCCATTTTATTAATTCCTCTAAAACGTTTTGTAAAATGTTGCTATCTTCATCTGATCTAATCTTCTATAGATTATACCATCATCAGCAAATAACCTAACTCTTATAGAATTAATCACGGGCATTAAAATAAATACCACGCAATGTCACACATGGTATGCAAAGCAATTTCAAATGGCAGGCAGACTCTTTACGTTTCCTGTAAAAAATTGATTGACTTGTATAAAATGATATGTGATGGTGGTACTCTGAATAATTGAAAACCTTTAGTTGGTACACGCAGTTAGCAAAAAGTTGCCGACCATTGCCGCAGTTAGCAAAAAGTTGCCGACCATTGCCGTAGCGGATTTTTTTTACTTTTGCTGAAATTGTATGTGGATAACTTGGAATGTTATTTGAACCTTCAAGTCAAAGAACAAGAAAGCGAATTTTGGGCCATGGAAGGGCCAAGTTATGTTGTTGTTGTTTATTTTATTTTTTAAAATTATTTTTCTTTTAAGTTGAAAAGAAAGTTTTATTTTTCAGTGGCGTACCTAGGAGGTGGAGGGGGGTCTAAAATTGAAAATCCCCCGGTCCCACTAGGTGTCTGTAAAGATTTTTTTTGACATTAAATATTATATATAACGCCATAGGCCTAAATGATGGCCCCCGGACCCAAAAGAGGACAAACCTCCCCCCCCCCATGGGTCCAAATCCCTAGCTATGCCACTGCATGAAATGAGGTTACTGTAAAAAAAAAAATCCACTTGAGGTTTTATCAGTGACAGAAATCGAAAAACAGATATGAGTTTCGCACACCAGGTAACATACTTAACTTTTAAGATTTTGTCTTCTAATTAAAGCAATCACTGACTATTATATCGCATGGGTAAAAAAATAAAACATTAATAATGAATTTATGTGATTTATTCAAGTTTATTAACGTATTTAGGCTTGAAGTTAACCTCCCCAATGTACTGTCACTACCTTAAATATTTCTTACAACTGCCGTAAGTAATGCTTCAGCGAGAGAAGCTGCTCTATAAAATGTTAAGAATAAATTCATTACTAGTCAACTCCATGATTGACTAGAGTCAAAGAGTCAATGAAATTCTTTCATTGACTCTTTGGATTTCACCGCAGCTAAGTTTTTATTTTTTAAATTATTTTTTATATTCGTTTGATTTGTGTATTGTATGTCCGTTGAAAAAGGCTCTTTGCCGAAACGTTCAATGTTTTGCCAAGTCCTATCAGGCTAACCCTTACCTTTTTTACGTCTTTTCCATTTACTCCCAAGAGTCACAATTTTCAAACTAATTTATTGCTCCGCACTGTAAGGACGTTTACATCCTTCAATAGACGTCTGTTTGCTCAAAAACTTTAGTTCAATCTAATTATTACTATTTAGTTTTCTGCATGTAGGTGCTGAACAAAATAAACTCTTATCTTTAAATACTACCCTCCACTCTCCCCACTGTGGGGTCCCAGTGTCTGGTGAGTTAATATTAATTACCCCAGCCCTATTATACTGAGCACATACATTGAGTTTACTTGTGTAGGTGGAACCATATCATACAAGTCTTATTAATAATTATAAAAAAAAAACTTTGCAGGGGCAAATGACTTATAATTCCAAATGTTATGAGCCATTCCTGGCCAAGCAAACCTAGTTTATATTATAATGACATGAGAACAGCCAATAAAAAACACAACTTTTTATACTGAAGATATATAGAACTTTTTTTTATTATTTTCATTGCAGTTTTTCTTGTAATGTACACATTAAATTGCCAGTTAGCTGAAACCTGGCAAAGAAGCCAAAATCATTAGCATTTGGTCAAAGGCCTACAACCTATGTACACCTTGGACATAACCCCTCAACCAGCAAACATTTGACACAGAAATGTTGAGAACAACATGAACAAAAGTAAAATATGGTTTATATCATCAACAAATGGTAAAAGTTCAATACTAGCATAATATTGAACATATATAATATAATAATTTTTCTTATAACATGTTTAAAAATAAATGTGTAGACATAGTAATAGATTCTTATGTACAAACTTTATAAAACCATGAGCTGGAGCAGTTGTGTGTACCAATGTCTATTGAGAAAATAGATACTTCAGGTCCACATTAGGCTCCACATCTATCTCTCAACATCAATATTGCCATTCAAAATAAAAATAATAATAATAACAACATATGATAAAAATTATATTTTAATTTTCCATATACCAAAAACTTTATAAAAAAAAAATATAACTAATTCATTTCTTCAAAACTTAAATTTCATGATTTGTTTTAAAATTTCAGATTTGTAAAGAAAAATCAATGTAAGGAACGATAGAATGAAAACAAGGAATGATATTCCTTTATGTACAATATCTAATGAATATCCCTAACCAAGATGAACATGATGTACAGAGACTGACTAGATTCGTGCTCACACCTTTCACACAATGAGTTTAAATGAGGCAACTATCAGAGAGAGTATTGTGGGCTACACTTGAAGCTAACAGAACACACAAACAAGACAACAGCATTCTGTCCAAACAACAACAGTCTTGGTCCCACTGGTCAATGCGGACAACTAAAAACAAAAGGCACCACTGGCAGTTGATAGATCAGTGCTAACAAAGTCTTGAGGCTTGTGGCCACCTGTTGTTACCTGTCATTTGTCAGGGTCAGCATGACATCAGCAGATGACCCTGACACAATGACATCACAGGTCTAACTTATAATTATAATGCTTTGAAAGGAGAAGGAAAAAAAATACCAATCACTTGAAGTTGATCACAATAGAAGAGTAAAGTTAAATATCTTTGCACATTGTTATCACTAGAAGTGTATAATTTCACAGACAGAAACAAGGGGAGGTCTTGGGTCTCAGCTTGTTGTTGAATGGGTCTGGGCATAAATTAGGCAGTATGTACAAGAAATAATGAGGAAACAATAACACATTTTAGGGGAAGCTTCTCAAATCCTAACAGTGGCATTCAGACAAGATTCTTAATGTTTATCAGTACTACAGAAATATATAGATATAGTTGAGATGTTCCTTAATTCTCCACATATATAAATCAATAGTTACGAAGTTTATTAGTACTCCACTAATATATATCAATAGTTAGGATGTTTATCACTGGTTATTGCAATCTCCCCCCACCCCCACCCCCCACCAACACACCAGATCCCTTTGAGCCGTCATGGCACTATATAAATTAAATGTTAAACCTGTCCACTAGTTCACGCCACTGTCCTAAACTTGGTCACCTAGAACAATACAAGGAGTCATCATAGGTCCTCGCCAAGACAAATAATGCTCAACTACTATATGACATACAGTTAATGCCTTCATTTAACATTTCAGCACGCTGACATTCAGATAAATATCTCATTAATGAGCTGATTCATCTGCTGCAATCTTATTTTGTATTGGATATGTCAAAGTTACATGAAATCTCTAATCTTTACATCATCCATTATACCACTCAGTCTATGTGAAATCAATTTAGAACAATCAATTATCGGCAGTCGCTTGTCTCTAAACCCTTTCAAGGGAATTTTACCAGTAAAAGAAATATGAAAGGCATGAAGGTCGGAGGTCAAAGTAAGAGTGGTCCAACAACAACAACAATAAAATTAACAGAGTAGAAGGTTAGCATGGACTTTGCTTCATTTCATTGAAATCTTATTTCCTAGTTAGACACATACACAGCCATCATATGATCAGAGTGAGGCTGTATTGTCTCTAGTTAGACACATACACAGCCATCATATGATCAGAGTGAGGCTGTATTGTCTCTAGTTAGACACATACACAGCTATCATATGATCTGAGTGAGGCTGTATGGTCTCTAAGTTAGACACATACACAGCCATCATATGATCAGAGTGAGGCTGTATGGTCTCTAAGTTAGACACATACACAGCCATCATATGATCAGAGTGAGGCTGTATGGTCTCTAGTTAGACACATACACAGCCATCATATGATCAGAGTGAGGCTGTATGTTTCGGGACCCATGTTTGAGATTAGCAGTGTCAGTAAAGGGATTGAAATAACATCACATCCTGTTACAGAAACATGTAAATAGTGGGCAATATTTACAAAGTCAAAATGGATAAAGATAAAATAATGGATACAATTTAAGACCCAAATAATGTCAAATGTCATGCCACAGTGCTTCCCAACCTAAGAGTCTGCTAAAACATGGCTATATAAATTGTCATTTTCTTAACAGACTTTTAAAGTCATGATCAATTTGAAATGATGAGGAAATAGGAAATTGGGGGGGTGGGGGGTGGGTATTAGGGTCTTAAATTGAGGTTGGGAACCACCATGGTTCAAACAAGAAACAAATGCCAGACAAAATGAACCATTATTGTGATAGAAAGGCTAGGCTAACTGTACTTAGATAAATGCACTCATGAACCAGGGGTCAGTCAAGTGTGGAACTGAGCACTTTAAATCATAGAGACACTCTCACCACCTGTAATATTCAGTGGACACCATTAGACTGTCAACTCTGGATAGGATTTACCAGGCAATTAATATAAGGCAGTGATTAGTCAGTTCATTACCCACCATTATATAAGTGACCAAAGGGCAACAACTGAAACTATAGATCCTATTAGTAAAATAAATGCCCAAATTTGGCAGCCCTAATTTTTAAGGGAGTAGCCTCCCTTGTTATTGTAATAAACTACAATTTAACCAATAATGAATAAATAATAATAATGCATGCAAAACTTATAGAGAAAAATATAAATATTTCAAAACAGTATAATATACAATTAATTGTTTTAAAAAACTACTTATGGCCTTTGAAACTGAACTATCACTTACAAGATCCAGTATTTCTCATCAATATTACTTGGACAAAATGATCAGCTGAAGAGTAAGTTTTAAATTGATGAATCTATTTCAGCAACAAAAATGTACCATTGGCCTTTTAAACATAAGGAACTGACTTAACAGTTGAGATTGATTCTCTGGCCTTAGACAGCACAAAGAAACTCATCAATTCATCCAATTGTCAAAAATAAGAAAAATAGAACTGGACGGCAAAAAAAAAGTAATATATTAAAAACATTTGTTTAAATTGTGTACTTGAACATGCATAAATATTTTTTTTTCTTTTGAAATTTCTTATAAATAAATAAAAAAATAATGGTGATTATGATTCTCTACATTAAAGTGCTCAATAAATACAATACAAAATTTCATTTCATTACAACTGAAATTTTAACGTTTGGATGAAGTAATACTATTGTCAAAACAGATAATTTCTCCACTGTAAAAAAAAATCAAGATTGGTTTCAACACCAAGAGACAGGATAGAAAAGCTGCTAATATTTTTTCTTACATTATCTAGATGAAAAGTTTAAATAAGTTATGTGGTTCTAAGCCAAGGTCCATTTTCTAAAAATGAACCAATGACAATCAAACTGGCACAAAATGAGCCAATGACAATCAAACTGGCACAAAATGCCTGATTTTCTTGCCTCTTGAATGTTTAAACTTCAGGCCTCACTTCTGTAAGAACATCACTGGTATGGATTAACCCTTTGATAGTTCAGAGAAAAGTCAGTAATTAACCCTTTGATAGTTCTGAGGCCAGTCATTAACATTGGGACATAAATAAGGAGGGAAAAGGAAGTCTGTGAGCTGAAATGTTTGCTCTAAACAAGGGCAAATCAAAGAGAGGAAAATACAAGAACAAATCAATTAGAGAAAAATAAGTCTCATTCATCAGATTTACAAATCTATTTCTCCAGTTCTCACCAATCATACTTCATCCAACACCAGCATACAGACACTTTAAACATTTCTTCAACTCTCCACACCAAACATTGAGTACAATTTTTCAACTTTTGTTTCTTCTTCCAAATGAAACATTATCACCAAGGGAAGCTATTCTAAAACAATCTGTGGCAACATTAGGATTCCCATGTTTTCATTTTGGAAATAATGCTGAGATGTCTATTATATTAAAAGATAAAATAAAATTCTTATCATAAATGAAATCACAAGTCACAGCATCAGTAGTTTTTAAAAGTAAAAAATAATGAAACAAGTTGCTGCTAAAATAACAGTCCAACAGCAGTCTAGTACAACTGTCAACATGATTCCTTTAAATAAAAGACTATCATATCTTAAATGTTTCCTTCAATTATCAGCATTTAGATGATAATGAAACAAGTTCCTGCTAAAATGAAAGTCCCCAGCAGTCTAGTGCAACTATTTTATGAAGATGATTTCTTCAACAGAAGAATTTCATATCTTATATGTATTATTCAATTATCATCATTTAACTGATAATGAAACAAGTTGCTGCTAAAATAACAGTCCCCAGCAGTCTAGTACAACTAGCAAGATGATTTCTTCAACAGAAGACTTTCATATCTTAGATGTTTGAGTCAAATATCAGCATTAAACTGATCAGCTGTTCACAACGAAGAAGCAAGGCATCACAAGATACAAGATTAAAATTTTACACTTATGTACAGTTCAGCTTCTAGTACATGGAATATAATATGCATGCATTGTGAGACCATACTTGCAGCTGTAAATATTTTAGCAAAACAAACACAGGAAATAAAAGTAATTTCATATGGTTAACTTTAAGAATTTCAAAGTTAAAGTAAAATGTTGGTGTAAATTCAAAGAAAAAAAAAAGTATTAGTCCTCAAGATATTTCCCTTTTATAAACAATGTTTTTATGTTAGGTAAAATAAAAGGTTTTAAAGACAATAAATTTTTTTAAAAATAGAGATGTGTTCAAAATTATTTTCTTGTTAATATATTTGCTACCTTGTTTTACATATATTTTTTTCATGACTGAATAGGCAGCACTTATTTGAGAGCAGTCTTTCTGTTTCTGATTTTCATTTACTTTTGAACATAATTGTTTTGTTGTTGTTTTTTTCTTTCTAAAACTAATCAACTCTTATGATGAATGTCAAGGTTACAGACAATTGATGAATGAAAATGTCCAATTGTAACATCAACTTAAAACTTTCATTGTTGATGCTGATCTGCTCTGTTATTTCTGTTAACTGGAAGCCTGGGTCCCGGCCTTCAAGCTGTTTCCATCTCTGCAGACATGTTCTGTAATCTCGTGTGTTTGAGCATCTCCTGGTGGGCCAGCTTGATGTCAGGCATGACGGCACCGTGACGATACGAGTCCCCCATATAGTCGCTTTTGTTCTCCATGTTGGCAGCTACCACCATGACCACAGTGGTGTCTGGGGTGGTTTTACCTCCTGGAGGAATCTCGGCACCTCCAAGCAGGTCAATGCCAGGGTTGGGCAGGTTCTCCTTCTTGTCCAGGCCTTGGTCAGGCAGGGGGCAGCGCATGTCATTGTCCCAAGGCATCGTCCGAAAGTCATCACAGAAGTCATCTTGGTCCACAGACATAAGCATTCTGGATTTTACTGAGCAAGGAAAATAAACCATTAATACAGCGAATGAGAATAATATGCTTTAGTTTAAATGTTAACATATCTAATACCATCCTACAAGAAAATTATTGGAACTGAAACATTTTATACACAGCTATCATAAATAAATCTGTAAATATATCAAATATGTTCTTATTTTTATTGTTTGAATTAATAAGAGTCTAACTAAAATTTGAAAAATAAACTTTTTTTGCAAACTTTAACAAAGATATTTTGGCTCTCAAAAAGAAATAACTACATTTCAGAAAGATTATTCTGAGGGTAATTATTTTTAAGGCTGTATATATTTTTCTCATAAAAAAAAATTCAACATAAGAATGTTGTTAGAAGAAACAAAATATTTTAATTTTTTAAAATAATAATCAATAAGAAGGATATTTGAAAAAAAAAAAATAATAACATATCAATAAATTTGAGGTTATTTAGTAGACATCAATGAATGCAATAAATGATAAACTCAAGTTTTAAAAATATGAAATGAACAGAATGATGTAAGTTGTCTTGATATTTCATGTACCAGTCAAACTATTTGATCAATGGCCAAACTAGAAAAGTTGCCTGTGGAGATTTACTACAGAACTATGCAGATTAAAGCCCTTAACTATCGACCCATGCTCAGCCTGTTGCCATAATTTGAGCTTCCATCAATTTTTACTCCACAACATCTTGCATTAAAAGGCTTGGGATATTGATGTGTGGGAATCTGCATGGACCAGTGATACTCCTCAGCTGACTGGCCAGATTAGGTATGTAGACTTGGTGTGTTTGTAGTTGTGTGGGCTCAGCTACTTAAAATATACTTAGCATATTGATCACATGATAGAGTTGAAACTTTCCTCTCTTCAAATCACAGTTGAATTGAAGGTAACAGCTGCTAGCCTAAGCCAGAATTGATTCAGACTTTAGAAATTATCATTTGAAAAAAATAAATTAAAAAATTTAAGCCATAAATATTTCTAAGGCTTTTCAAGCTAACGACTTCATCGGTACAGGCATGTTGTTTAAATAACTTGGATTTCAAGCCTAAGGCCTAAAAATATTATCTTGACTCATCTTAATTTAATTTTTGTTGCCTTCTAATTGGAATTTTAGAAATTGCATGCAGTTATTGCTCTTCCTTCAGGCAAAGTTTTTTTTTTTTTTTAAAGTAAGAATACGGTGTAGAGCAATGTTTCTCAATCTGTGTGTCATGACACACTAATGTGTTGCGAAAGATTTCCAGGTGTGTCGTGAGATTTAGGTAAAATAATTAAAATTGCTAAGCTCTGAATTTATTATGAAATTTAAAAAATAAAAAAAAAAAAAAAATGTTTGTTAAATAAATTAATCAAATCAGTAATCATGTGTGTTTTGCGTGGGCCAGGACGTTAGATTCGGTTGGCGTCTGAGTACGCTATTTTATTTTTTCATTCTTTCAAGCGTTGTAGTTGGCTTGAAATTTTTCATGTGTTGGCATTTGCAGCGATGGTTTTTTTCAATGCAAGGAAAAAAACAAAGGTTTGTAACTCTTGCGTTTCAACAAAATCATCTCCATCCACTGCATGATTAATTGAGAAAGTATCATTTCTTAATCATAGCCCAAAGATTTGCATTCCATCATGACCAAGGTTGTACAAATAGTGAACTTCATCAAGTCTCGACCACTCAAGTCACAACTCTTTGTGAAGCAATGGACTCCAATTACAAGTTCCTACTCTATCATATGGAAGTTCCCTAGCTTTCAAGAGGAAAAGTTATTGACAGACTTGTACATCTTAACATATAGTGACTTCTTTCCTTGACATTGAGATCAAAATTTTGAATTCCGATTACATGATGAAATCTGGTGGTTGAAGGTTCAGTTTCTTTCTGATTTATTCAATATACTGAATTTACTAAACTTAAGTCTTCAAGGACCATCAGAGAACATCATAACATCTTCCTCGACGTTAAAGTCATTTAATGAGAAATTGTCCTTGTGGAAAAGTAAAATATTTAAAGGAATATTTCACTGCTTTCCAAATGCTAACAAATTTCAAGATAAGTAGAAAATAAGTTTCATATGCAATGAGATTTTGAACACTTTCAGTCAACTTCAATCATCTCTTCAACATTATTTTCCATCACTGGACATGGACAAATTTGTTTAAGTGTTCTATATGTTTGCAGTCAGTGAAGAAGTTGACGACCAAAAGGAGAAGCAGCTGATCAAATTACGACATAACAAATGCTATCAAAAACTTTCACCAGCACGACTATAGAAGAATTCTGGCTTGCAATCATGAAAGTCTATCCTTTTAGTCAGTTTGGAAGGAGTTAAAACTCTGTTGACATTTTCATCATCTTGGTTCTATTAATATGGCTTTTCAGCATTAACTGAAATCAAGTCAAAGAAACAAGAGAGACTCCTTACAGTTATTGATGAATTGCACGTTTGCTTGTCAGCTTTGGAGCCGCAATGGAATATGATATGTTCTCTCAAGCAGGCATATCCATCACTGATATATCACAGTAATATACAATATACAGTATTATACATCACAGTAATATGTAGAAAAATTATCTTTTTAATAAATTAATTGATATTATTTTTGTGTGTCATGAAAATTCTCGAGTATTCTTAGTGTGTCATTACCCCAAAAAGTTTGAGAAACACTGAAATGGATTCTGATTTCATTCATTAGAAAAAGAAAACAAAAAAGAATTCTTAAGAGAACTGCAAGAATTAAAAAATGACATTCAGCAGTGACAAAAAGTTATAGAGATTCATTTTTAAAGATTATCTGAATTATAATCTATTTCTTAAACCTTGCTTCATTTAAACAATAACTTTCAGACCAGTTACATGTGTTCCTAGGGGACTGAGTAAGAAAAAGATTTGTTCTAAACATCGGGGTTATCTATAGATAGTGACTTTGCCATGGGTTCGGGCTTGTGGGCCTTGGTCCTATAACCCAAAAACTTATGTGTGCCATACATTGTAATTGTAATCACAAAATAGCCTTGTTGATTTATGGGGCCATCCCATTATCTTTGGGCCCTAGCAGTTGCTCCAGACCCATGATCTAGAGCAAAAAAACAAAAAAACTATATACACTTTGAAGGGCTGTATCACTTGACCTTTGACACTTGGTCTTTGATGAAAAAACTTACTTTTGTGTGTGGCGTAAGGACTGGGGGTGTCATGATTGGGTGTGGCATAAGGACTGGAGGTGTCATGATTGGGTGTGGCATAAGGACTGGAGGTGTCATGATTGGGTGTGGTGTAAGGACTGGAGGTGTCATGATTGGGTGTGGCGTAAGGACTGGAGGTGTCATGATTGGGTGTGGCATAGGGACTGGAGGTGTCATGAAAAGACTCACTGTTGGGTGTGGCGTAAGGACTGGAGGTGTCCTGGGCAGGCATCATTCTTGGTCCCATCTCTTGCTGTGGCAGGACCACACTGGCAGGTTGTTGTACAAATCCAAGCATAGGGGGTTTGGTGGAGTAGCCAATGTTTAAGTTGGATGGAGACATGCTTCCCAGAAATACCGCAAAGCAAAACACAAGAACCTGCAGGGGCGGAGTGAGTAAGAAGGTAGGTAAGCACTAGTTACTAGGATGATTACAACATCAAAATTTGGCTAAATGTCAGATGGTGGGTGGTGTGCCAGATAGGAGGTGCAAGTCTACAACTTGGTGTTTTGGATGTGGTTCTTTTTTGTAAAGGATTACTAAAAAAATTATAGTACATTAAGGACTGATTTCTTTTTTAAAAACTCAAAATTGCTAAGAAAATGCCTTAAATAAATGTATCTTAAGCTATTCTTGTACAGTTAACTATGACAATCTATTGTCTATAGAAGTGAGATGCACATATTTGTTGTTCACAGATTATTTTTATCTATTGATCTCATATAAAACACATGTAGACAACAACAACTAACTGAAAAGGAGAATGGGATTTTTTAAGGTAAATAAAAGACAAAAACACTTCACTTTACATTGACCAAGTGAGGAGCACTCAAGATATTGGATAACACAAAAAAACAGACTTTATTTGTATACTAACATTAACAATTTCCTTTTTTACATGTTGCTTAAACACAAGTAAATAACATATATAGGAGCTTGTTTGTTTTATATCACAAAATATCCCGTTTAAAATTAACCACTCTAATATTTCAAATTTTAAAAAAAATATAATCACTAAAGAAATAAATTTTTACTTCCAACACACAATGCAGTCCAGTTTCAGAGTCACTATGAACAAAATGAAGTCAAGATTTGTCAAAAGTGATTTCCCCTGTCGACTAGTGAGGAGAACCCAAAGAAAAGGTCCAGTAGAGGAGCAGGTGTTTTTATCAGAGTTCTAATGAGAACCAATGACAAACTTCACCAAGATGGCATATCCCCATTCATTTAACACAAACCAACAGATTCCTGTCTTCCATCTCTGCACACCAGGTCAGATCTCAGTTGACCAGAAAACAATTGCAGCCGACCTTTCTTCATGCCATAACCAGCAACAGCTCCCTGACATACTTGATCATCACCTCCCAGACACCCGCCAGTCTCCTTCTCCAGGGAACTAGGTTTGTCTCTTGAATGTGTTCAGAAGTGCAAAAACTCTTAAAACGCCTTATCTGTGACAGAGCACCAGATAAGACAAACATATGGGGCCATTGTAAAAGTCTTCCTACGGTTGGTATCTTCACTGTTTCATAACTTTATTGTCTGTTTGTAAGTCCACTTTAGCTTGAAGGTCTTGCCTGCCATACAGTGCACTGATTACAGTTGTATACAAATGTCATGATAACTATCACCAACATACTTGAAGGATGTTTCTGTGTTGAATTGAAAACAAGGGACTAAATTACACCAGAGAAATCTGGTGTCAGGTAACTTTCATATTAATACCTTTAATATATTACATCAGTATAGTGTACGATGAAGAAGACTGGAAAAATGTCTTAACATAAATTCAAAGTTACCTGTCATCTCATGTTTTAGTTGGTCATTTTCACCTTCATATTGAATTCTATTTGATTAAACTGGTCTACAATTTCTAATTTAATACAAGCTGCTAGAATAACCAGGTCAACTATATTTACATCTTGGTCTTATTAGTTGAGAGAAGCTGAACATCTTGGCAGATCACAGATCAAAAATTAAACTCCAACTCTTGAAATGATGAAGACAATACTCCACTCAAAGTCAAATATTTGAGCTAGCAAATGATGAAGACAATACTCCACTCCAAGTCAAATATTTGAGCTAGCAAATGATGAAG
>MUZC01000524.1:186024-199500 GCA_002072015.1 Radix auricularia | reverse complement strand
CCCCCCCCCACCCACACACTCCTAACAAGCTTATTAGGAGACTTTCTGCTGAAGGAAAACCAAGATGCCACCTTCAGTTAGACTCAGCTACTTCCTGAGCTCAGCTGTTTTGTGTTACAAACACGAATCCCACACTGTATTCAAATTAACTGAGAGAATCACAAGAGTTTTCTAAGCCCATTATTCAGGAAGTGCTGCCCAATGAATCTAAGCATGAATCCTGATCACAGCGACACGCACACACTTCCTCCTACCCAGTCCCTGACAAGCTGACAAATTTCTATCAATTATAGGGCTGCATCAACCCCATGCTCATCACAAAAACATCTCATGTATTGCTCAAGTTTCATCAAAAGACACATTTTGTAGTCTTATTTAATCCAAAGTTTTATTCTCAACATGTTGAATAATTTTAGGATATTGACAGTCTTATTACAGTGTCATTGTGTTCTCTATGAACACCAGCTGTTGTAAGAAACAACCAACCTTAAAACAGAGTCTATGAGAAAATGACAACTTAAGGTAGATAGAAGTGAGGACTGAAGAACATTAGATGATATAGCAAGTGATGGTGATGGTGTGCTGGGTAAAAATGAGCCATATTAAAAATGAGTTAACAGAAGAAATTCTGAATCCATGACAACTGAATGCAGCGACAACTGAATGCAGTGACAGCTGAATGCGGTGACAGCTGAGGATGAACATTGGAAGGTAACACGACTGTGTAAATAAATGCAATGTTGATTTGATTTCAGCCATAGATTAACTCTTCATTTCCCAACGTCAGCCAACATCTGATTCCCTAATTTCTCCTTAAAGCAGGGGACAGCCATTTACAAAAACAAAAGTAATTCATTTGAGCAGTATCATTAGAATTGGGTCAGCATCGGCAGCAATGATGAAATTAATTCATGAGCTCACAGAGCTCTTGTTAAAACCATTGTTCTGTATGGATGTGAGACCTGAACACTACTGGCAACCACTGAAAGCAAGCTAAAGATATTTGAAAATAAATGAATGAGAAAAATTCTTCAGATCTATCCTTTATCTAGAACACAAGACCAATGATTATGTCGGGCTCAATTGCAGATAATCAAGAAACTGTTCAGTCATGTGCTGAGACATGAAAGCCTGACAAAAAATCATCCTTCAAGGCACTGTAGAAGGGGGCCAACAAAGAGGTCGACAACGGAAAAGTTGGCTTGTCGACATAAAAGATTGGACAGGGCTGAGGTTGATGAATTACTACTGGCCGCCACTCAAGATAGGCAAATGTGGAGATTGTTGTCTGTTGATGTGTCCATGTGCTCCCCCTCCCTCAACGATCACAGCATTGATGATGATGGTCAGAAACACATGTCCCACCCCAAAGTACCCTTTCTCCTCTTTTGTATACGTTCCTCAACAAATATATTTCTTTTAACTTCTGTACACCTTAAATTCTGATGTTCTTTAATTCTTTTAATATATATAATTCTTTAGTATTCTTTTCTATGAATCAAAGTCAAAAGTTAATGAAAAATTCACTACTCTGCCATTTCCTTTAGAACAATTTTACAGTGCAAAAAAATTATCAGGCAACTGTGTTTATTGTGAACATTGTAAATCAATTTATTTAATGTAAGGAACTTTTTAAAAATTAACTTAGCTGCCTCAAAACTGATTACTTTAACTTTTAAAAAATATTTGTACAAATTTTAATCAATGAATTTATTTGTTTTTCTCTATAGTTCAAGGAAAATTTCAATTGTGCAATGATCTCCTTTGATTGATTACTTCTGTAAGATACTACACATTTATTTTAAAGATGTTTATATGCAGTCTAAGATCTATAGTCTATAGATTGCTGCTGTTTGTTTTTTTGTTGCTGTACTGTTTCCTTGAGCACTACAATATCTTGGTTCAAACAAACACAACAACAACATAATGATAACTAAAGAGAGACAAAATGCTAGCAAGCTTAAAGAATGGACAAATAAGTTGAAGTTGATTGGCTTTCTGAAATTTTGATGTTTTTGTATCGGGTCTTTTTATTGATATGAATGGGTTTTTCTCACACTGAGTATGGATTTTCATTGATATGAATGGGGTTTTTTTTCACATTGAAAAGGAATTTTAATAAAATGAAAGGGTTTTTCTGACATTGAATAGGGATTTTTATTGATATGAATTATGAATGGGTTTTGCCGATATTGAATAGTGATTTTCTGTAATTCTTATAAAATCCAAGAAATACCATTGGAAAACAATGTTACTGACTTTTAAAGACAAGTATATACCAATAAGGAGTAATATCACAAAAAAGAATTACCAAATAATAAACAGCAAAAGAAAGATGGATTGGTAAAATAATTTTGACCCTTCAATTTTACAAATCATGCTTGCCAAAGTATTTTTCTACTTAAGGTATTTTACTGCTTTTTTAGTTCAGGAAAAACTTGAACACTGTAGTACTGCAAAAAAGCAGTTGAAAGATAATAGAGAGACAAATGTATCTCCCCCCCCCCCCCCCGTCCCCACGTTAATCTCATCTCCAAGTTACATAAGACATAGAGAAATGAATATTCTACTCCATATCACAGGGTCTGCTGCTTGCTTGTTTAATGTAAACACTAGAGATAACAAGTCAAACAATGGCAGCTGGAACTATACCCCGACCTAGCCACCCAACAATGGCAGCTGGAAGTATACCCCAACCTAGCCACCCAACCCAACAATAGGGACAGCAATGAGAGGACTTCCCATCTACTTCAAGTTACTTGACAAAACATGCATTCAACTAACTTAGTTGTACAAGATCCCAGATTTGTGCTCACCCTTAAATCCCACCCCAGTGCCTAGCCTAAATCTCTTCAAACTAACAACTGTATTCACATTTTATTACACCCATGTCCCCACTTTCACCTCAAACTTTTTAATTATTATTCACATTTATTGTAAAATTTGAAAATATTAAGGCATTAAGCCTACTACACGTTTTAGTATCTCATGCCACACAAAAATTGTGATTTTTCTTTCACTTTTAGCAGTTTGCCAGTCTATCATTGCACTGAATGTCAGTCTTTTATCATTGCACTAAGTGACAGTCTTCTATCATTGCACTAAGTGACAGTCCTCTATCATTGCACTGAATGCCAGTCTTCTATCATTGCACTGAATGCCAGTCTTCTATCATTGCACTGAATGCCAGTCTTCTATCATGGCACTGAATGTCTGTCTTCTATCATTGCACTGAATGCCATTCTTCTATCATTGCACTGAATGAAAGTCTTCTATCATTGCACTGAATGAAAGTCTTCTATCATTGCACTGAATGCCAGTCTTCTATCATTGCTCCCAATGTTGACTAAATGACCAAGACCAGCAGGCAAGCAATGAATGTAATGAATCTAACAGTGGACAGACCTTCTACTAGCTTCAGCTGGTACCAACCATTAATCAGCTGATGTCTCCATGGACACAAACAAAGTCTTACTTTGGCAAACATGGTTGTACAGAAAATAAACAAAACAACTCCCTGGGCAAAAGTCTTACTTTGGCAAACATGGTTGTACAGAAAATAAACAAAACAACTCCCTGGGCAAAAGTCTTCCTTTGGCAAACATGGTTGTACAGAAAATAAACAAAACAACTCCCTGGGCAAAAGTCTTCCTTTGGCAAACATGGTTGTACAGTAAATAAACAAAACAACTCCCTGGGCATTCAAATATTGAACATTATCTTCACTGACCATCAATGCTGTTCCAGTCTGAGTTGCTGAGGCTGCCGCAGCTTTGGGCATCTTGCTGACCAGAGACTGAAGTTTCTGAAGTTGGCCTAGTAATGATCTGTAACAGAAGCAAGAAGTTTTTAATAAAAACAGATATATCATTATCTCTGGTGATGGCCCATTTAACTCTTAAAGTCGCAAAGCGTCGTAATGCGTCTCTTCCCGCTATCCCTAAAGCGTCGTAATGCGTCCCTAGATACAAATCTCGTTAGAAATGAGATCTCGGAAAGTAAAAACTCTTCAATGCTTGAAAAACTATGTATTTGACTTCCGGCAATGGCGGCCGTTGCCGGCACTAGTGTTTTGGCTCGATTGGCAATGTTTTTCGGTAGTTTTAACAGGTTTTTTTTCGAAGATACGTTTTTGTTATACTTTATTACTAAAATAATAGTACTAAACTACAGGTAAATATTGTTTCAAACTCAGTACGGTCTTTTGGATGCGTAAAATAGCCATTCTTAGCCTTAAAAATGAAGTCAGTATGACAATAATATTATAAATGGATTTTACGCAAATTTTTTAATTTCATAACCGGTTGATCGTAATACGGGAAATCCTTACGGGACTGAGGCGGAAGTTTTCCAAAAACCTTATGGCACTTTAAGAGTTAATGGTTACATCTATGGTATTTGTTATGATATGATATTGATATGGTGTAGATAAAAAAAGTAAAAGTTTAGAATTGATCCTCATTGCTCACAAAGAGAATGTAATAAATTTTCAAGACATTCGCTCTTCATAGCCTAAACGAGTTATTTTTTTCAAATAAGCCTTCACATCAGAGCGTATTCAATGTTTCATGCAATAGGCCATTCACAGAAAACAAACATTTATTGAATTACTGTTCTCATTTATACATCATTTACATTAATGCCCTGAGCAAATTATATTAATATACAGGTTCTATCATATTTCAAAAACTGTCCACTCTGTTTCATACTAACTGGACAACTCAGATCTCATAGAAATTAAATGTCAGGTCCATACTGCCCAGTTAGATAGACAACATTTCCAGTTAAAAGGTTCATAGTTATTACAATATAGAAACAACTCTATTATTTACCTGTTATTGTTTTCCAGATTCTCCACTTTTTTCTTTAAATCGTTATTTTCATGATTGTATGCTTCAACTCTAGAGAAAGAAAAAATGCAATGTATGTTAAAAGGTGAATAATATTTGTAATAAAAGCATGTCAAATCAATCTCAATTATTTAACTGTTCATTTTGGACTCTTATATTACTTCAGTCATTTAAAATCCCTTTGGCCTGACAAATATCGACCTAAAGCAAACCTTAATTTTTTTTTTTTTTAAAGTTATTGTAAGAAAAGGAGAAGCTAATTTTTATGTTGACACAAAATTTTACAGCTATTAATATTTAGAGGCAATTTGGGATTTTTGCACATGTTAAGATTATTTTTCTCTATAGTTCAAGGAAAATTTCATTTGTGTAATGATCTCCTTTGATTGCTTACTTCTGTAAGATACTACACATTTATTTTAAAGATGTTGAAACAGGTTACAAAAATTTGTTTGTTAATTTTTTTTTTACAATTCCAATAAGTGAAAAACAATATCCCCATTGAAATTGGTCAGTGCTCATTATTACAAAGAGTTACTCAACTGTCTTGGAAATAGGACAAATTTTCTTAAGGACTCTTAACAATAAAATGGGGCACATTTTTTAAATTGTTGAACTGTAAGACTTGTTGGGAAACACAAAACTAAAATAAAATCAGAAAGTTTACCTTTTTTCTAATGCTTCTAAATATTCTTTCTTTTTCCTTCGACTTTCCTGCGCAGATATCTGATGAATAAAATAGTAAACTCAATTTATCCTTTCAACATTTGTTTATTTTTCAAAGCTCAGCAAAAAGTAAAATCTATTGATAAAATATTTTGTGACTTTCATAAAGTTTCTCTTTTGTTTAAAAATGTTCATTAACAAAACTTGAATGATCTTTTTGGTTGCCCTACTACCTGCTTGACAAAGATAAAATGGTTAAGTAAGATATTTTAGTAGTTGTTGGCTACTTCCTGTAAGTCTGATACAACTCTAATACTATGAGCAGAGATTTATACCATATGTGACAACAGTGATTTTAACAGAAACAACAGTGACAACAGTTAATTATACAGAAACAACCGTGACAACAGTTATTTTAACAGAAACAACCGTGACAACAGTTATTTTAACAGAAACAACCGTGACACTACCATCTGACCCCAAGAGTGAGACCACACAGAATTTCAATCTACCTTGTTCTTGATTTTCCTCCTGATTTTTTTCAGATTCTTCTCCTCCTGTTTAGTGAGTGGCAGTTTTGTAGGAATGGGGTAGCCTTCAGATATTAATGTTCTTTTCTCTTCTTCCGAAAGTATCAAAACTCCCGACTGAGAAATCTGAAGTGAAGAGAAAAACAAGAAAATATGAAAATATTGTGGAGGGTAAAGAAAAAAAAATATCAATATATGGTTAAATGATTTTTTTTATATAAAGCAAGGATTAGAATATTCTTTTATGCAAAAACATTTAAAAATTGTTCAGTGTAATATTTAAGTGTTATGGTGAAGGTCAGATATAGTAATGAGGGGATTTTTTCTTATTTTGGAGTTAAGAATTAATTTCTAACTACTTAAGTGAGAGTTAATTAGATATTTTGTGTTGAATTCAAAGATATTTTAACATTATTACACCATTTCAACAAGTAGCCAAGGGTCAAACATTAATTTACGATGTGCAATGTATTCTTTTAAGAACAAGCCCTGTGCTAACACTATTTAATAGTCTAAAGTGGGACAAGATATTATATTGATGGCTTCAATTAAACATTTGGAGAACAATGAAAATGACATTTCTCAAATGTCAGGTAAAGGGCCTCTCCAACAATAATGAACTCATTATTTGACACTGGAAAACTTAAACCTATTTCCAGATCATGATGTAGTTTTCTGTGTAGAAACCAATGTACACTATCCAAACAGAAAATGTTCAAAACCAAAACCTGCCTCCTCTCAGGTAATTATGGATGGTTTATTGTCAAATTAATGGAAATGTTATCAGAAAATTATTATCTAAATCTTATCTTATTCCATGTTTCATTTAATTTAAAGGGCTTTAACTTCAGCCCCCTTTGTTATAATCCATTATTTATTAAAGGTTTGAAGTTATTTTTGCAGATGTTGGCATGACATAGTGTCTATATAACATCATTTAAATTGTATAACATAGTAGAACTATTCCATTGAAATATTACTTTGATGTCAGTCTGGGACCACATTTCACAACCAGATGTAATATAAATCAGGTATTGTTTTTTTTATTATAAAAAATCATTACATTTGTTTATGAATGGATGAAATGAACAATTTCAATTAAAACAAGAAAAAACAAAATCAACTCTCAATTTTTGAAAATCAAATGTAGACCAGTGAGACCTCATTATTTTATCTAATGCCTCAAGGTATGCTTCTAAAGTATTTACGATTCAAAACACCATACTGATAGTAATAGCTTTTAAGCGTTACCATTACAGTTTATTTAATCAATGACAGTCTTCAGTGTATCCACTTTTAAAGCCATCAACAGAACAATGCAGCTGTGTCTGGTTGTTAGAGACTTGTACATGGTAATTACAACAATGAATGATGTCTTGAATTTCAGGTCACCTCTCTGCCTCAGGAAATGACTTCATATTGGGATTGATGGTTGTTAAAACGTGTGTTTAAAACGGGTAATCAATTACACTGTAATCAAATGCGGACACCCTATAGTCTTTAGGAGCTGCCTTGTGGGTAAGTGGAGTCATACAAATAGCTGTTTTGATAGAGTTTACAGATAATGACCATGTCTAGACGTCTGGACATTAAATTCACACGCCATGTTGTTGAGCTCGACAGAGACACTGCCAGTAATTCAAGCTTAGAGGGTTGTGGTCAAGGGAAGATGTTAGTGCATGTCAGTCAGGTCGTGATAAGCCATCAATCGAGCTGACCAGTGGACGGTCAAATGATACAATACAAATGAGCCAACGGTTCTCATACTGGACAGCGGTAGTAAACAAATAAGTTATGCTATGAATAAGTATGAGAAACGTGCACATGTGTTTTAAATCAGTCACCCATGTCATCAACATGTAATCATCTAAGCATGAAGATAACATCACTGTGAATTAATTGTGTCCACCCCAAAAGTATAACACAGAAAGAATTGGGGGGGGGGGGAGATGTGTCAAAAATTCAAGAAATGATCCTCGGCTACGGTTTACTTTTTTAATGTATACCATTGCTAGTTACATGCTTTAGTTTGACAGAAAGTCTAATTGTGTTAAACATAATGCTTTGGCATTAACTTCATGATCATACTAGTACTAGGAATAATTAACTTTGTGGGAGCTTGAAGTTCAGTGCTCAAAGAAAGCCAAGGAGGTCATGACACTAACGACATCGAATGCACACCAACATAATAATAAATGTGTGCGCATGATACGGTCGTAAGTAGACCAATGAACCTGGGAACACACCATCTCGTACACAAACATTGTACTTCCTAAGTGGGAAACATGTCAATTGACGCTATGTACAGCTAATAGATCAGTACGACACACCCGGGCTGTTCTGTGTTTATTTTAGTTGGTTTCTATCTTAGACTGAACATAAAGATAGCTCTTTAATTAGAGACATGTCCCTTAAAACATTGCGATTGTTTTAATTACTGTAACCAGTGATCATTTAACCTGTAACACTTTAAGTAGAACCATTTAACCAGTAACCTGTTCACTGTGTACGATAAACAACTTATCCGTTTGTTTTGGATTAGATAGTTGTTTTGGTTAATATTTTGTCTAAAGGCTTTGGTGTACCGATATTGAATTTTGATGCTATAAAAAGAAAATACTTGTGGCTGCAATTAAATCAACAATAACTCCCCCCCCCCCCCCCAAAAAAAAATATAAAAAATCCGTTTTTATCCCAAAAATAAAAATAAAATTTTTAACAAACAAGTATAATAAAGGTTTAAAATCATCCGTTGAAACAATCCAATAGTGAGCTGGGCAATTAAATAGTTATTTTAATATTAGTACAGCAATCTAAGAAATAAGCGCCCAGTGTTTCTCATAGGATTAGAAGAATAGAAACAAAACGACTTTGAACTTAAACAAACAAAAAGCTGTTAGAGCCTGGGTCACACAGTAATTATTACATCAATTATCTTTTCAACTGCTACGCGAAATGCACACGGCTTGACTAAATTGGACACGAGTTGTCACTCTCCGCGTGACTTCCTTCGCTAGAAACCAACAGTTGGTCATCTTGACCCGGTCGGATTTTAAAAGCCAGGCTGTGGATGTGACGGGCGTGAGTGTAGTTTGTCGCTGTGGATGTGAAGGGCGTGAGTGTAGTTTGTCGCTGTGGATGTGACGGGCGTGAGTGTAGTTTGACGCTGTGGATGTGACGGGCGTGAGTGTAGTTTGTCGCTGTGGATGTGACGGGCGTGAGTGTAGTTTGTCGCTGTGGATGTGACGGACGTGTGTGTAGTTTGTCGCTGTGGATGTGACGGACGTGAGTGTAGTTTGTCGCTGTGGATGTGACGGGCGTGAGTGTAGTTTGTCGCTGTGGATGTGACGGGCGTGAGTGTAGTTTGTCGCTGTGGATGTGACGGACGTGAGTGTAGTTTGTCTAGACCGTAGTGGGAAGACCCCACTCAACATCGTGGCATGTTCAGGAAACAACGTCTTGTGGTTAGGTTATCAAACCAATCAGACGCATTTTGTCGCCTTCATTCAACACTAGAACATCGCCCTGTCCGAGGATCCCTGCTACTCAGGGCAGTCATGTTAGGACAAACCTGTTAAGACGATAACACTGTTAGGACTACATGGTTAAGACATCTGTGTTTGGACAGCTCCGTTAGGACAGCACTGTTATGACAACCTGTTTAGACAGCGCCGTTAGAACGACCATGGCAGAACAGCCCAAATATGCTCCCATTCAGTACAGACCAGTTAGAACAGGGGTGTCTAAAGTCCGGCTTGTCATGCAACACTATGGTGTGCAGATTGAAGAAATAACATCTGACATGAGAGTAAAATAGACGCAAAAAAACGTTTTGTTTTCAATAGTACGTGATAAAAATACTGATGCACGGGACACGGCCCAACTTCTTTTTTTTTTTTTTTTGTTTTAGAGGAGTTCATGATGACGTGTGTTAGGGAAGAATTACTTTACCTCCAGAGTCTTAAAGACCAAACAAAGAGGAATAAATTGGTTTGTTCTGCTGTCAATGAAATTAAACTACCATGGAGAAATGTATCTGGAATTATTACTGATGGAGCTCCTGCCATGATTGGTGAGCATAGTGGACTAGCAACAACTGACTGTTGTCTTTAGGAAGAAGCTGCAATTTTTTCAAACGCAGCCTAATACCATGCATTTCCCCTCACTACAGGAAATCATGATTAAGTTTTCCAGAAGGATGCTTCAATGTGCAAATGCAGAAGTATGTTGCAGATATCACATACCTGGCTGAAGAATTTCAAAGACGCTTTCCGGACTTTGCAACAATGGAAAAGTAACTCATGCTTTTACAACACATTTCTCTGTTGACCTTGATAATGCTCCAGTTAATCTGCAGCTGGAACTCACAGCTTTGCAAATTGACGCTGAATGTCGCAGCAGACAACATTGACTTTTACAGTCAGCTGAATAACGAGAGACTCAAAGACATTGGAACACATGCAGACATTGTGTGAGCAGACATTTTCAGTTAAGAATTTTAACAAGAGCTGTGCGAGGACGAGAATAAGTGACTCTCACCTGCGTGACATCATACATATCAAAACCAGTAGCATTGAGCCTAGCCTCACCGATGTGCTGCATTCAAGATCTCAGTTTCACCCTTCACATTAAAATTGTGCACTAAAAAATACTCAACCTCTGTTATTTTTTGTTTATTTTTTAATCTGCCCCCCCCCCAAAAAAAAAACCTACCCGAATATCTTTACTTCAAGGAATTTGCCCCCCCCCCCATGCAAAAAGTTTGGACGCCCCTGAGTTAGAACATACCCCAGCCAGGAGCACCAAATAAGACAACCTTCTCTGCAGAGGTGCCACTAAGGTTGGTGTCAACCAGTGCGGTAGCTCATGGCGTCACCCACTAACGAATTACCCCTTCGACATCATGCTAGTCTCCCAGTGCTAAATAATGAAAAATATTATTTTTTTTCAAATAACATAACTTTACACTTTGGTGTCACCCCTTGTGATGGTGTCACCCGGTGCGGTCCGCATAACCCGCAACCATTTAGTGACGCCACTGCTTCTCGCAAAAGCTTCGTCATGACAAGACTGTGACGAGAGATGAGATAGCCTCTAACTCAAAGTGATGAGATCTCATCGATTGACTAATGAGAATAGCACACAGCACGACGTGTACTCGCCAGGCTAAGAGACAAGAACAACACCTATACATGATAAATCCACAACTCTAAGCCAGGTGTCCATGAATGGAGGGGGGGGGGGGGCTCAGAAGTGAATAGCGACTCAAGCGGGAAAGATTTGTATTTCATATTTTATTGGAATGTCGGTGAAGTTTCACAAACGGTTCGTAGAATTATCAAATTAATTTTCAGATCCAACTTACGACACATGAGTGATAACTACTCTAAACCCTGCATGGTGTCCCGTCACTATAACAGGTGGCTATAAGTACCTCTGTGTTGACCTAACATTGATCTTCTTAGCTGTCGACTTATGTTTGTCTTTTGTTATCGTCGAGCGTGCAAGTCGCTAGGTCCATTATAACGATACCCAGGGCCACCTTCAAAGTGTGTTTGGTCAACAGCAGACAATAGACAACTGGTGTTAGCATTCGTTCGCTGTTGGGTCAGTCGCACGGTTTAGGGCCAATAGAAAGGATCGAATCTATTCGATAGATGGAGGAGCGACTGAGCGTTCGGTACATCGGTGTACGTCTGGGGTGGCTGATAGAGATGTGCTTGACTTGAGCGTTCGGTACATCGGCGTATCTCTGAGGTGGTTGATAGAGATGTGCTTGACTTGAGTGTTCGGTACATTGGCGTATGTCTGAGGTGGTTGATAGAGATGTGCTTGACTTGAGTGTTCGGTACATGGCGTATGTCTGAGGTGGTTGATAGAGATGTGACTTGCGTGTTCGGTACATTGGCATATGTCTGAGGTGGTTGATAGAGATGTGGCTGTGTGTTGATACATCGGCGTATCTCCGGGATGGTTGGGTAAAGCACTAGCAAATAGCCAGCTTGGGGAGTTGAGACAAGAGTGTTTTAACCACTTCATCACTCCAATCACACCCTTAAATTGTTGGTATTTTATCCTGCCTACACACTGTAAGAGTGCTTGTGTCAAGCCAGCACCCAAACTATAAAAATCATATGGTAGCCCTAAATAACTTAGACTTAAGACAGTTTTCCAAAAGATGTATCGTGGGATTGTTTCAACTGTGATATTTAATGTTGGGTTAGGCTAAAATAACATACTGCAATAGTTTATGATCGTATCAGTTAGGATAGGCTCTGGAGGCGTGTGTTTGAGTGTAAATATTAGTATATCACCATAACTGGCTCACAGCTACAAGTGTATGCACAGTCCCATTAATGAGTATTTTTGGTTGAGTGGTGTGAAGCGGACAGATGGCGGCAATGTGACTGAATGAGTACAAACAACACTGGTCCCGTCAACACATGGAACACTGTACTCGAGCGAATTTCACTCGCGTCTAGTTTTATACACATGAAAGGAAATACAATTTTTAAGGCTATTAAAGGTGGGGTAGCTTAATAAAGCTAGACTTTAGACCATCGACCGCCATGTTAAGTGTGTCACGTGTATCGCGTCGTGAGAAGATCTTAGCTGATCACTTATCTCTGTGTGTAACTGCCCTCAGGCCATCGACCGAGTAAACGATGCGGCCCGCCAGGTAGTTCGAATCCCTTGGTTGGGATAAGACAGGTTAATACGACAGCCACAGCACGTTTTACTTATACCGTCAAGACAAGTAAGCAGTGAGCCGAGTACATTATATGTTATAATAACGTCTTTAGATACGGGAAATGAATGAACTATAAGACGATCTAATCACTTTGAAGACGACGACAATATGTGTCATGGAATAGAAGAGCATGTTAGGTTTTACATCGATCAGCGATAAAGGAGCAGAACTAAAATGATTAATTATAGTTCAATTATATAGTCACCAATTTAATCAAGACTGGGCCTTGTTTTTGTACAGGAATTGACGGTAGAAGATTTGTGGTGGGTTAAGTAAGACTACATAGCCAAAGTAAACAAGGCCAGTTGGCATTCAATCGACCACGACCAGTTACCGATAAGCACGTGAGTCTGTTGCACAGTGTTCTTATCAGCTGACCTCATGTGAATGCACAAGGCCTTCTGGGCAGTCAGCTGTCGCAAGTTTATTATTTCGTCATATGAAATCAGTGGCTCAAAGAATTGTTAGACAAATGACTGAAACCAAGACAAAATTTTTGTAACAAGCCTATTCATGTAGACCTAAAACAATTCATTTAATTAAAAGTAACAATGTAGCCTCTGTAACAAACCCATCTCATTTTGAAGTTTAAAAATGTATTTTTGTGGCTGAGCATTTACCATGTTGCATTGAAATAAAGAAACTGAGAAAATTGTTAAATGAAAAAACTCCCATGAAA
>MUZC01000524.1:148427-185369 GCA_002072015.1 Radix auricularia | reverse complement strand
CCCCCCCCCCCGACTGGATAAAGCCCCCCCCCCCAAATATGTCTTTCTCGCAAACCACTTTTTTTAGAAACAAGTCACAAGAGCAAATGATTGTCTCCTGTATTTCCATCTTAAGGAAAAGATTCCGTCAACATATTTCCTGTACAATGTGGTGCAGTTTCACAGACGGCACAGTTCAATTAGGGTTGTTAATTGGTTGTCGTTCTGTTGTAGCAGTCATCTTTCATTATACAGTACATCAAATGTAAGATTTGTGCACTCCATAGAACTAGTTATCAGTTGTTTTGATGTTATTCTTATTGTCAAAGTTGAGCAAGGTGTGAAGCCTATAAAATATCAAGCAGCCAATACAAATCTTAAGGCTAAGGCCTCCATACAGTTGAAATGATTCTCCTCCATATGCGATAGGCAATAACCTAACAAGTGATATACTTTGAATAGGTGACACCTTCTTCGATAAGCTTCAACAGCCAGGAACATATGACATAGTCATTGATAGCAGTACAACCAAAAACACACTGCCTGGTAACCAGACTGGCCTCAGCAGTTGATAAAATAAGGTGATTAAGACAGCATGATCAATTTATTTCCTGGAAGCATTTCCAACTACCCCCCCNCCCCCACACCGCCCCACAGCTAAAACTACCCCACATTCAACACCCAACAAAACACTATTTGGACGTCTGGTGGAGTTTAAACCACAAATTGAAAGGTGAAAAGCCTTTTTTTAGGATATATTTTATTTGGAAAAAGGTGCCTTCTTTAAAGTACGTAACGCTCTTGAGTGAGGAGGGGTGTAAGATAGTGTGACAGTTTGTGACAGGGAGTAGGGGGTGTCGGCCCCAAAAAGTTCACCAATTTTTATATAAACAATTAATCAAATTTTACAAGGTATTTTATGAAAGGGTTTTAAAAATCAATATACATAATTTGCTATGTGTGTCGCGGTGTGTATTGTATTAAACAACCTTTTTTAAGCTTTTCCTGTCGCGCGGTGTGGTACGTATGATATTGACGATACTTTTTTTTACAAATACCGTATATATATATACCTTATTTGTAAATGTAGATGCTAGTAATTAATACTCTTTCTCGCGATGCGCTCTATATTAAACATGTTTTATTTTTTAAACTCTTTTCCCGTGATCAAATCGAGCTAAAATTTAGCAGACAAGACTGCAGTAGTTTTTTTAAAAATAATTATTTTATAATAAATCCTAAAGGATTTTCGGATTGCCGTGCGATGCGTATTATAATAAACATTCTTTTAGTTATGTCTCGTACATAATGGATTTATGGTCCAAATCTTTGGGGTTTTTGACGTTTTTTTTTTAAATTATAAAAGCCAAGTCCCCCAAGACTTCCAATATAATTTAAAATGTTTACTTCAGTAACTAACACAAACTAAGAAAACCGATTTCATTTCACTTTTTTAAAATAATCAATTAACAGCGATATTTGAAAGTTCATGTTATTAACAAGCCTCTTACAATCATTTCAAGAACAAGGAACTTTGTAATTTCGGAATCTATTTGTAAAGCACCCAGTTTCCAGAGGTCAATCTAAGAATTATTGGTCAATCGCTGTCTGTTCAATGAAGTTCAAGACAACATCTGGTTCACTATTCTTTCTGATTTAGTAGATAACTTTCATTTCAAAGCTTCAGTTTTAAGTGGTAATAAACATTGGCATGATTAATGTGAAGACTAACATTACTTATGGACAAAGCAATTCTTCTCAAATGGGTATTGGAACGTGTAACAGCTGTGCTGAGAACAATTGTTTTGGGTTAAGCAATTTATTTTTTTTTATTCATTTTGTCTGGCCTTGGACTTGGTATTCTAAAAATACACTCACAGACTTCTGGGCTCGACAATTTGTTGATCTTATTAGACCACGGGTTCCCATCCTTTTTCAGGTGGCGACCCCTTCTTATAAACGCCAAGTAACTCGCGATCCCCGATATGGTTTAAAATTTTTAATTACTGTAATTTTAATAATTGAGCTTCGAAATTCGAAGTGAGTGTATGTGAATGTTAACACTAACCTCGTGTCATCCTCGTATAAATGATACATACAACACCAGAATTGTATATAAATCTATGCAATTTATGCCCTGAAGAACCATTCAGCTAATTCAAAGAATTCATTTTATAATTCTTCGCGAATAGAGGGTAGATCTAGAATACATTAAGAAAAGAAGAGAATATATTTGTGCACGTTTAGTTTCTTCTTCTTTCAGCTAAGGGAAGTAACGTTGCAGTGCGTGTTAAAGGTATTCTAGAGGCCCCAGTAGGTTCCTCTTTCAAATGTTCATTTATTTGCCTTTCAAATTCATCTAACACACGCACATATTCTCAAACATGGCAACGTTGCCGAGAATTATATTTCTTAGTCACTTTTGCAACTTGGATAAACATATTGGAAAGTAAAATGCGATACTATTCTTTTCCTTTTCATAAAGTTTCAGGTTAAACAAAATTTTCTGTTTAATATGCTCACCTTTTTCAACCTAGCTTTGCCTTTGATTTCCTTGCCCTTCCAAGAATGAATTGATTTAATCTTTCAATTCAAAGACACGATTCACATCATAATATCTCAAACCTCCATAAATAATTTTAAAATGCATAATAGTGGCTTACATTTTTTTTTACTGTTTTCGTTGGTGACATCTTAGAAAACCCATAGGTACCCACCCTTGGGGGTCCCGACCCATAGGCTGGGAACCCGTGTTTTAGAGTTATTGTGCAAGACACTGAATTTCAATAATAGTCTAGTTACTAGTTTCTTGGGAAGCTATGAATCCTTGGTTGCTCTGGCTGCAGCCAAAAGAGTACATTATTTTAGCACAGCTTGTCATTTTTGAGTAAATTATTATCATGACTGTATTGCAACAGTTTAAATAGAACCACAGATTATTATTTAGCCAAGGATTAATATTTTGCCCCGCAGTAGTTGGGGAAACTGATTTTAATGATGGCTGAGAAGGCTGAAATCCTAATTAAATTGTGGCTCCAGTGTTTCAGTAACGGTTGGAGTGAAAGTTGGTGCTAAGCCGATAGAATTAAAGGATTATTCCGCTTGATTGATCTGTAGGCAGTCAGACACATTGCCAGAACAGACAACAATCTCAAGCTATTTTGGACTTTAGCTCTAAGTGTGTTACAATATAGATCAAGTTAAAAGTGGTTTTAGATGATGTTAAGTTAATCAATGTTCCTTCCTATTTATTTAAGTCAAATAAATATTCTTCTATTTGTCTCTGCTCAATGTGTTTTATGACATGTGAAAATAAGATCAATTTGTTTTATGGCATGTGAAAATAAGATCAATTTGTTTTATGACATGTGAAAATAAGATCAATTTGTTTTATGACATGTGAAAATAAGATCAATTAGTTTTTGACTTGTGAAAATAAGATCTTTGTTTCATGGCATGTGAAAATAAGATCAATTTGTTTTATGGCTTGTGAAAATAAGATCAATTTGTTTTATGACATGTGAAAATAAGATCAATTTGTTTTATGACATGTGAAAATAAGATCAATTAGTTTTATGACATGTGAAAATAAGATCAATTTGTTTTATGACATGTGAAAATAAGATCAATTTGTTTTATGACATGTGAAAATAAGATCAATTTGTTTTATGACATGTGAAAATAAGATCAATTAGTTTTTGACTTGTGAAAATAAGATCAACTTGTTTTATGAGTTGGGGGAAATAATGATGTGTTGTGTGATATAAGCAAATGAGAGCCATTTGATTGACATGGGGAAAATAATATTGTCTTATATGACATGGAAAAGTAAAATAAATATACAGAAATATAGCGGTCACACCTTGAAAGGCTAGACCAATGTAGCGGTCACACAGTGAAAGTCTAGAACTTACTGGGTTGACAAAACAAGAAATGTAGCAGTGATACAATTAATGACTAGAACTTACTGGGTTGACAAAACAAGAAATGTAGCGGTCACACAGTGAAAGTCTAGAACTTACTGGGTTGACAAAAACAAGAAATGTAGCAGTGATACAATGAATGACTAGAACTTACAGTGAAAGTCTAGAACTTACTGGGTTGACAAAACAAGAAATGTAGCGGTCACACAGTGAAAGTCTAGAACTTACTGGGTTGACAAAAGCAAGAAATGTAGCGGTCACACAGTGAAAGTCTAGAACTTACTGGGTTGACAAAACAAGAAATGTAGCGGTCACACCGTGAAAGTCTAAAACTTACTGGGTTGACAAAAAAAGAAATGTAGCGGTCACACCGTGAAAGTCTAAAACTTACTGGGTTGACAAAACAAGAAATGTAGCGGTCACACAGTGAAAGTCTAGAACTTACTGGGTTGACAAAAACAAGAAATGTAGCAGTGATACAATGAATGACTAGAACTTACTGGGTTGACAAAACAAGAAATGTAGCGGTCACACAGTGAAAAGCTAGAACAAAATGGGTTGACAAAAAAAGAAATGTAGCAGTGATACAATGAATGACTAGAACTTACTGGGTTGACAAAACAAGAAATGTAGCAGTGATACAAAGAATGACTAGAACTTACTGGGTTGACAAAGAGAGGTTGGCTGTAAGGTTTCCCTGACAGGGGTGAACTCGCTGAGTGTCTGTAGGTCTGTCGGATGGGGCTGGAAGGGGCAGATCTCTGTGGACTCTGGCTGCCATCACTGTCACTGCCAGAACTGCCCGGTGGAGTTGGGGGCAGTAAGATCGGTTCTAAGACTGAGGACAAATGAGATCAGATTAAAATCCCACAGAGCTTTGTTATGTCTCCCAGGCTTGATTAGAACTAGTGGTTTGGTTCTATCCAGATACTGGGGTGGGGTGGAGGGGTGGTGGTAGAATTAGGGGCTTCTCATCTCATTGGACTGATCTCAACAAACAAAACCCCAAACAGCAGCTTGTATGTCTCACCTGTTTGTTCATGAACTTGACCTAAACAAACAAAACCCCAAACAGCTGTTTGTATGTCTCACCTGTTTGTTCATGAACTTGATCCAAGCACTCTCCCTGCTCTTCCTTTATCTGAATGGATGGGAAGCTGAGGGTCTCCGTGAAGTAGGATGTTGCAGATGGTGATGCTGACGGTGCTGCTGTGGTGGTCGTGACAATGATGGTCGGCTGCTGTCGTGATGTGATGCTGAATGTTGTAGGTGTTGGTAAAGTGGTGGTAGCCGTAGCGGTCAGAAAGGTGTCTGGGTTGGTCGTCTCACACTTGATGGATGATGTGGTCTTCATTGTGAGGTCCAGGGCAGATGTGTTGGAGAAGATGTCAGCATCCATATCTGTACAAGGAAATAAAACAGATGGTCAGTGTCTGTGTCTGTACAAGGAAATAAAACAGATGGTCAATGTCCATTTCTGTACAAGGAAATAAAACAGATGGTCAGTGTCCATGTCTGTACAAGGAAATAAAACAGATGGTCAGTGTCCATGTCTGTACTAGGAAATAAAACAGGTTACCACTGATGATGTGGAGCTACAATTGATGGCAACATTTAAGCACCTCTTCGTATCACACTTTTAATGATATGTACGGGTCATTTCTTCACAGTACTGAGATCTCGAGTTACATATTTAGAACAATTATTTACTTATTCACAAGAAATGAAAGAAATTTTATATGTAAATGTTAAATGTACACAAGCAATATTTTATACACTATTGAACTTTAAGATTTTCTTAATCAATTAAGGAATGTATGCAGCTAAAATTAATTGTTTTACCGCCCTGGACAGTCAGGACATGCACAGGTTACAAAAGTCACTAATTAGACGTAATGATATAGATAAACCAGAATATAAAGACCTGTTTACATAGACTAGTTACCTCTGTAGATGTTGGACATAGCCAAGGATAAAATGACTATGGACAGCTCAAGTTTGTCTTTTGCTTTAAACTCGCTAGTGAATGGCATACACTGACAAAGTAACGTCTGTCTCACCAAAACTCACTGACAGAATCCTATTTCTAGAAGTGAACCAGTGAGCTGGCTACTGTATACAATAGATTGGCTAAATAACCCTAGCTCGCCACGTAGACAATGTGTTTATAGTCGTCGCTAGTGCATTCCACATTAACTGTGCAGACATGTTGTGTTAATGTTTGTTTTATCACAGCACGAGTTCTGCCTGAGTTTTGAAGACAACATTTTCCCAAGTCATTCGTGTCTTGCTATCAGGTCTCCGAACACTGTCAATAGAAATTTGGAGATGGTTACTACCCTCAGCATCCACCGCCTCCACAAGTTTAGGGCATCATTATTGGACTCAAGTTACTTGTTATGAGACCGCTATACTCAAAATTATAGGCAATCCACATGTTTTCCATGTCTAATTTTTCAGTTACATGGCGGATTTAAAATCTAGGACCTGGATAAGAAACCTAAGGGCGGGGTGGGAAACCCAAGGACCAGCTGAAAAACCAAAGTCCACAAACCACAGCTGAAACGTCTGATGCGGTCCACTGGATAAATGAGAATTAATGTTTCCACAAGATGGTCCCAGTGTGAATGACAATGAGCCTCATTATTTGTAACATGCTTTAGGCGTCCATTGTTCCAACATTGACACTATTCAACCAAAAACATTTCAATATTAGGCCAATATTCTCAGAAGCACTAGACATACTGTACATGCGACCCTTCGCACAGAATGATTCCCTGAGTAAGGCGATGTTCATTCAGTTCAGTTGTAAAGAGATGAACGCGGTGGAAGATGTTAAGTGTAAGTGTAACATTGAATGTGTTTCACCAGAGGAAATCCATCCAGTAATCAGTAAGTGACAGCTGATGATTCGGATGAAAATAAGGAAGCGACTGATTGTTTCCTGTTAGTGATGGTACTGATTGCTTGGGTCATTAGTGATGGTACTAGTTGCTTGGGACATTAGTGATGGTACTGGTTGCTTGGGTCGTTAGTGATGGTACTGATTGCTTGGGTCATTAGTGATGGTACTGATTGCTTGGGTCATTAATGATGGTACTGATTGCTTGGGTCGTTAGTGATGGTACTGATTGCTTGGGTCATTAGTGATGGTACTGATTGCTTTCAGTTAGTGATGGTACTGATTGCTTTCAGTTAGTGATGGTACTGATTGCTTGGGTCATTAGTGATGGTACTGATTTCTTGGGTCATTAGTGATGGTACTGATTTCTTAGGCCGTTAGTGATGGTACTGATTGCTTGGGTCATTAGTGATGGTACTGATTTCTTGGGTCATAAGTGATGCTTTCAGTTAGTGATGGTACTGGTTAATTCCTGTTAGGAATGGTACTGGTTGCTTCCAATTAAGGATGGTACTGGTTGTTTCAGTTTAGTGATGGTACTGGTTAATTCCTGTTAGCGTTGGTACTGATTGTTTCCTGTTAGTGATGGTTGTTAGGGTCGTTATAAAAGTTACACAAAGTGCACACGTCATTGCTTTTTTTCTTCAGACAATGACCAAAAAAATGTTGAAGATAGTTGAGTGTGATCAATATCAAATGCCCAAATCATTACAAATGATATATCGAACATGTAACAGTGTGACGACCAAGGCTCAGATAAACAAACTAATGTATTCGGTACACGACAGTTGGCCTAAAATTCAATAATGTTTTCCATGTCACCGAGCCCAGCATCAACTTGACTATTCAAATGCTGCTGTGTGTTACCATCTCGACCAAAGCCCCAGCTGTTTGAGACAATAACGCCCACGGCTATTCGAGACAGAATGGTCGCTTTACTCAGAGCTATAAGCCAGGTGTCTTAACATTGACCTTCCTTCTTTCAATCAAACTATTTATGGGAAGGTCTCATATAAAACAGACGATTCATCCCAGCACGCTCACGACAAGTATTGACTAATAACTTATTCATGGAAACTAACAGAAGATAGAAGTACAATGAGTATAGTACATTAAAAATTTAATTCTAACTTGGAAATACAGCCAACAAGAATATATTACAATAAGCAGACAGATATAGGGATGACAATACTTTTCTTGTTCGATATGAAAGAACAAACACACAAATGATCCGTCTTCCCGTCAGGCATTTGGGCGCATGAACAAGACAGGAAAACAAACATATAACATTTAAAGTTCGATTAGTATTTTTAAAAAAGTTTAAATGCAAGACTATACATACGAGCATGGATAGGCATGGGTCGGTATAAAGATGGTGGTAACATATGTATTGGAAGCAGTGGCGTTACCCACAGTTAATTCGTTACCATCATTTATATTCGTTACCATCAGTTACATTCGTCACCATCAGTTACATTCGTTACCATCAGTTACATTCGTTACCATCAGTTGCATTCATTACCATCAGTTACATTCGTTACCATCAGTTACTTTCGTTACCATCAGTTACTTTCGTTACCATCAGTTATTTTACCAAAACGTTGCCAAACGACACGTCTACGTCATATGATCCTGTGACCTCAACCCACGTTCAGAGAGTGATAATATCTTTTTTATTTTAAAAAAATTGATAATGTTTTAAATAATAATTTGGTTCAAATGACCAAATACTGCCATTTTCGCCTGCGGTTGTCCCCCCCCCCCCGCACACAACCCTATCCCACTAGCGCCAGTTTACCACACAACGCCGGTCAGTGGAAGGTCAAGCGTTGTCAGGTATGATGCTGGTAACTTTACCGTGTATTTATCTGCTCTGCTGATACAAATTGTGTTGTTGTTTTAATTCAAAATAATTTTGTAAAATCATACATAAGGGCGACGTTACGCTTTCAATTCGACTAGAAAGTTTAATTGATAAACAAAATATCAACGGTAACATGGCTGAAATTAACGTAGAAGGTTATAATATCTTGTGAAGATCTTACTGAAAGACTTAAAACAACCTACTCATGGGCGGATGATTCAATTTAAAGACTTCTAAAACAACATATATATCATCGGCTGATGATTTAACCCGTTGGGTATGGTCGGTAATCTTGATGTGTCCTACGTCCGTGTCTCTTTCATCGGCTACCCCGCTACCCTGGTGACTACATCAGTAATGTGATAAATAAGTGGTTGGTTTGAGGTATGGAATAGTTACATTTACACTGCTTCATCCACAGCGGACACGCAATGCCTAACAGTAACAGTGATGTTCTGCCGCGTGAAACAATTGAGGTTAACTGTTTTTGAACAAACTAATTAGCGAGAGTTGAACCCCGCTAGGAGCACAGGAGATTGGAAGTTGAGCATACTTCAAACAAAACTGACTCGAGAGATATTCATAGCACGAGGCGACATTTGACGAAAATCTTAGAGTGCTGCTTACACTTGGACTCGTGTAGGACACCCGTGGATCCAGGTCACTTAACAACAAGATGTCCACTTAGTCAATGTGACAGTATGACACCCGTGGATCCAGGTCACTTAACAACAAGATGTCCACTTAGTCAATGTGACAGTATGACACCCGTGGATCCAGGTCACTTTACAACAAGATGTCCACTTAGTCAATGTGACAGTATGACACCCGTGGACCCAGGTCACTTTACAACAAGATGTCCACTTTGTCAATGTGACAGGAGTCCTTAATAGACACCCATTGGACCATGTTACTTTTGAAAAAGAAGTGAAAGTGAGCGACTGGAGTCAAGCGACACCCATGGGCACAATGAAAATATTTCCCGTGTAGATGATGACATCAGTACGTTAGGAGTCAGGTCGTATTTGTTGATAATGCCGATTGTTGTACACTAATTGGATTCGACTATAGGATATTCTTTTCACTTGGAACTGTTAAAATGAAGAGGGCGATCTCTGATGGAAATTAGTTTAGACCCCCCCCCTCCCAAACCATTAACACATAAATATATTTGACTTTAAATCTCCGTCTCTATGCACTGACATTCGACAAATATTTATTAGAAGAGTCAACGATGACGATATCAAACACTTAGACATTTCGTCAATCACCTAAAGAGACAAACATTAGGACATCCTACAACTGAGAACCTCGCTTGTGATGTATCCTCCCGCAGTTAACTGCCCCCCCCCCGAGCTTTAAAGATAATCATGTTCATGATATTTGACCGATTCCTGTTGGACATCTATTCCCGAGTGACGTCAGAGTATATTTTTAGATTCACAAACTCACCAAAGCAGTGTAGCAGAACTCATGTATCACTCCACCAAAAGGTTAAAACCTAATTTAAAGGAATGGATGGACTCATGCTTGCTCATCCACAGCAAGACTGGTGTCTCAAACTAGCAGACGCCCACAGAGCTCCCATTTGCCAGCGTCCTGCATACCTCAACAATGACTTAATGCTGTAGCAAGGGGCGATAATTGGCCAAGTCAGCATGGCCCTTGGGTTAGATTACTACAACACGCATGGCTCACTCTTATTTTTATACAAATAAAACAATTTTTGTAATACAGCGATCGAGTGTTGAGACCTACTGGTAAGTCATCAATAAACCAGTTCTATCTATAGGCCGACATCTCGTGAACTTTTCTTCTTTACATAACTTGACTATCTCAAAAGTCTAGCCTAGTAAGCTTTTCGCTACATCATCTGATCTACTTCGTTTTACCTCCTGCAACTCTTTTGATGTATATTATGAGAAAGTTGTTACAGATGAAAAGAGTTAAAAGGAATGAAATGAAAGGATGAACAAACGGACGGATGAGCGGATATGGTCTAGCCCTTGTTTAAACAGATTTGGGTATGTATTAGAGATCACGTATTGGGGGGGGGGGGGGGGGGGGAAGGCATTTGGACATTAAGACAAACAGTAATCAGATATTGCCTGAAGCCATCCACAACAATGACAATGTTACATGCTCCTTATAGCTGCTACAAGCCAGAAATACACAACCACGGCTACATTCAGCATGTATGTGCAGACAAGTTGTGTCGAACTTGTCAAGTGAACTGTTGAGGAGCCCAGACAATGGCCAGATGCTGTGCAGACAACTTCCTGTCTAAACACAAGAAGCCTCGCGGGATGACACATTCGTCAGTCCGCACAAAGCAGTTCCAGAGTTTTGTTATACAGACAAGGGGTTTGGACATACACCTTCATTATACTGAAGTAAACTATCGATAATTTTGTCGATACTTTGGACTGACGATACACATCTTTCTTCAAGAAAAATTAGCAGGTTGGGGTTAATGTTTGTGTTAGCATACTTAAGGTATAATAATAATATAAATAGTAAATAGGACAAATTGGAGGGCATTTGGGAAGGTATATTAGTTAATACATGAAGTATATCCTTTGCAGTAATTAGTTTAGAGAAGTAGAAAGATTATCCTTAAAATGTATTTCATGAAATGAAGAAAAACGTCAGCACAAGACAGACGGCTCATGTCATAACGACGAGACTTTGCTTCCCCACTCTCAAGATAAGGAGGCTGAGAAGCTGGAGCCACAGCACAGACTCCAGGTTTACACCTTGCCTTTTAGTTCTATTATCAAACTACAGAACTCCAGATGATTGCCGTGTGGTCGTCCATTTGTGCTGATTAAAGGCTACTGGCGGCCAGCTGTTACAACACAACAGTCGTTAGTTAGGCAAAGCTCACAGGGACCATGACGTGCGACAGGCCGGGACAAATAATGATGAAACTCAACGCTTTGTGGGTGCACACAAACACACACACACACACACACAAACACACACACAAACACACACACACACACACACACACACACACACACACACACACACACACACATACACATACACATACATGGTTGTGGGGCAACACACGGTAGTATTAGATATTCCTAGCATTATATCCCTAGGATTACATCAGGGCTTGAGTTGATTTGCTCAGAAACGGGGAATATTTAATCTTCTCTTACATGTATTGAGGAAGGAAAGGGGGGGGGGGGAGATTGCAAGCTTGTAAATGTATATACTGTACTTCATATACAGGAGGAGATCGCTAATCAAACCACTCTTCTCCCTGTTGGTGACTGCTTGCACGCTTACTATAAACAGGCTCATGGTTGACCAGACGGATTAGTGGGTAGTTACACAGGTTTTAAGTCTAAATCACTGCCAATCCAGCCTTCAAAGATGCTGGCGGTTACTTGTAGCACTTACAGAGTGATCCATAAACATCAACAAAAAGTATGTCTGGAAGAGCCATACTTGACTCCCTACACCACTTTGAGTATTCATTTGGTCAGCTTTCTTGGAATTACTTTGGTAAGCGATCCTAGTGTACCGTCAATAAATGAAGATCCCACACGACCCCGAGATGTTTGACACACCCTGGCAATATTTGACTAACTCACATTATTTCCTGGTTTACGTGCCTATCAAATTAAAGGCTTCATTTAGCTGTGAGAATTAAGGTAAAGAGACAACAAAGTTCTCTTAACAACGCTAGCGTAAAACATGATTTTGAGGGATATTCAGATTTTTTAAATTTAGAATTCGTGAACAGAAGATTCTAAGCATTGTAGAAGAACCTTATAAACAAAAGTTTAGTGGTAAAAAGATTGACATTTGAAGTCGTCCCCCAACCCACCACCTTACCGTCAAGGTTAGCGATGTATCACCGTTAAGTTTGTGTGTCCCCCCTTACCTTCGTGATTGGCGAGCCCCCCTAGTGGTGATCCCGGTTCATTGTCATTGATGCTGTAGCTGTGCTCCGACTTGATGCAGGGGTTCATGGCGTCTGTCATCATCTTGTCATTGAGCACCGGGTCATCCAGGAATGTGTTCAGCCAGTCGTTCTCATAGCCTTCGTCATCAGGGGTCGGGAAGCCGGTCTGATGAGGATCAAGTTATACAATATAATACTTGAAGGGAGATACGTTATTGAATATTTTCTAAATATGAAATTATAACATGGATTTTTAATTATGTATATTTAGTTATTAATTTTAACTGAAGACCTTTTACCTTTATTTTAACTTTATTTTTGCTCACCAACGGATGTATAGTATAATTACGGTTATTGTAATACAATAGTATTGATAATAATATTATTTTGACCTTTTTTAACTTCAACTGATGTTTGCATGGATCAAATGGTGTATGTCAAATTGTTATTTTTACACGTGCAGTACATAGTGTAGGGGTTACTGAACTTACAACACAAAAAAAGACTTTAAAAGTCCTTAAACGTTAAGACAAATCAACGCCAGCTAATGAGGCTGACTTATTCATACATTCTTACTGAATGGGTTCATGATTTCTTCAAGGTTACGTTTTCAGGACTTGAGGAGGGTTTTTAGGGAAGACTATTAGTTGATCATTAGTGTGACTTTATAATAATAAAAAAAACTCAAATTAGAAAGTTAACACAGATCAATATCGGAAAGGGCATACAGGCAATTACAGCACCCATCTTTCAAATATACCTTTATTTGTTGATAGTAATAATATAAGGCCTGCCCACCATCTATTGAATGCATAGATTAGCTCATGACTTGTTGATAGTTATAATATAAGGCCTGCCCACCATCTATTGAATGCATAGATTAGCTCATGACTTGTTAATGGTTATAATATAAGGCCTGCTCACCATCTATTGAATGCATAGATTAGCTCATGACTTTTTGATAGTTATAATATAAGGCCTGCCCACCATTTATTGAATGCATAGATTAGCTCATGACTTGTTGATAGTTATAATATAAGGCCTGCTCACCCTCTATTGAATGCATAAATTACCTCATGACTTGTTGATAGTTATAATATAAGGCCTGCCCCCCATCTATTCAATGGATAGAATATCCATCTCGGTATCCACCATTGGACTGAGCCAGGTGCGTGAGTACGTTACCCGACACCGCTGAGAATTATAAAAAAAAAAACAAATTACACAGACTATTTGTGTAAGGAAACAATAAATTAAAGCTTTATTATCAACTAATACAAATAATGGTAAACGTTTCGGCTCATGCCTTCATCAGTACAAAAACAATTACATGTACTTACATATATATTCAAATTTTAATTTGAATATATATGTAAGTACATGTAATTGTTTTTGTACTGATGAAGGCATGAGCCGAAACGTTTACCATTATTTGTATTAGTTGATAATAAAGCTTTAATTTATTGTTTCCTTACACAAATAGTCTGTGTAATTTGTTTTTTTAAATAAAAAAGCTTTATGCAGTCCTATTCTGTATGAGAATTATAACATTGTGTATAGTGTATATGGGTCGTAGGGGCAGCAGTTAGACAGGACACAACACGAGTATCGATTGATTGGGTACAAAGGGTTATATTGTTCTTTTCAATCAAACACCTAATTGTAAATCAACCGCCAGCATTGAATTACAATGAATGAGGAAATGGCTGTTAACTCGGGGGGACACTATGTGACTGCCTCTTTTAGAACTAATGGAGTGTGTAGCGTTGTGTTCAACAACTTCTTCTAGAGTCTATGGCATTAGAAGTGGCCAGAGAAGTTTCGGCTAATTCATTCAGATATCCATTGTGGAGAGGCGAAAATCAATCACGGTCTAGTGAGTTTATACGTTACTAGGATAGACAAAAGGTTAGCAGCCGAATTAAACTTATTGATGAATAAAGAAAAAATGACTGTTTTTTCTAACAATGTGTCGCCCTATGAAAGACAATTTTTCTGATACAATTTAATCTAAATTAAACGATCGGCAATCCAAGAGCGGACGTTGTTACGTGATCGATGCAATCTGGGGGCTCGGGTGCAGATAACAGGTGGCCCTATGCTATAGAACCACGAAGCCTTTGACAAGAAGACAAAAATGAGGCATGTCCCGTAAAACGGCGACAAGTGCCCCTTAAACCTGGTGGCTCTAAGGGACATAACATATATGGCCCAATGATTTCACGAAACTTTAATCTTTATTTATAATGCAACATTTCACCGACCATACAATTTCAATCCCATTAGATTAGTTACTGAAACAAATGAAATGGGAACATTGATAGTTGATGGTCTGGTAGAAGAATTGTGCATTTTCATCCCAGTTAAATTTACATGAATACTTTGTTCTAAAACAAAAACTCCCATCCCAATAACGTGCCCATGACCCATGAAAGACCCTCGAACTAACAAGTACAAATTCCCTGTAGCCCCGACTCTTTCAGCCGACGCCCATCTTCATTATAAACATCCACAAAATGTCTGTATCAACGCGAGTCTCGCTCTAATGAGCAGGTTATGCAAATATGTCAAAATACTTGAGAGTTCTAATTCAATTCAGCACGAGGAGATGGCCTGGCAAGGGAAGAATTAAACCGAGACATTGAACAGTCACCTCACTGCCTAGAAACGTGCTACTGAGGTAAGGAAGGGTTGTCAGTCTAACATATAAAGATGTTTTACTGTGATGGGTCACACCCTTAAAAAGTACATTCAAGCAAAACATCGGATGCAGTCATAAAGTCATTTAATTTATGCACCAATGGTAAATGGATCGCCCCCCCCCCCCCAAGGAAGAGAGTTTTCTATTTTATTTAAGAACTATCAGACCCTTCGTGCGTTGCATTCACGATCTCATTAAAATGAATCAATTTTAAGAAATTAATGAGTGGTATGTTTAAAAAACAATTATGCAAGAAATCTTCGCGGAAGTGTTTTAAAAAAGTCAAAGTTTCATTGCCAATGAATATTTACATTAATAATTAAAAAGCTTAAAATAGAAGGGGAAAAACCGATATAAAGGGCTACGGCCCCTAAATGAGTTTAATCTTTTACTGTCATTAAACCCAGACTATATTTCTGAATATTCTGTAAAATTGAATGGAGAATACAATTATCAAAGTTCGGTAAAAATACATTTGGGGCCCCCAGCTACGACGGAATTGACACTAGGTACGAGATAAATGTCCTATATTTATTTAATATAGACTCTTACGTTTATAAATACTAATTTTGGTCCAAAATCCAGTAATTTTCTCCTCATCTAACACTTAAAATAATTTTTATATCGCTAATATGGGGCTAAAACGACAGTAAGGGACCCTCGGGCCATTCGGTTTAAGATGTTCATTTCGAAAACTTATTCATTTATATTTAGTTTCATCATTGATATATTTCTCAAGATAGTTAAAATTTAAGTAGGAAGTAACTTAAAATATACAAAAAGACATTTGGGGCCCCACCCAGGCCCAAAAGAAATTGACAATAGAAATTCAGTGCTCTAAAGTATTTTAATATGGGCTACCAAGTTGTTGTATACAAAGTTTGGCTAAGATCCATTCATTTAGTCAGTAGTTAACGCATAAAATAAGAGAGAGGGGGGGGGGAGGGTGATCTCAGGTGATCAAGAATCTGTCATCCAGAACATCCATCACAATTTTATTGTCAAACCAATAAAATATTGAATTCCAAATATGGTTCGGGTAGGGATCATACGCAAAACATATTTTCATAGCCGTTACAACTCCTAGATGTTTTGGATTCCCCTCCTTATACTTCTCTTCCCAACTGACGCCTTGATATAAAAAAATAATTTTCAATTATTGGTATGACGCTTTTGTCCGATTGACAACATTTATCCAGCCTAGCTCACGGTGACTTTGATGTTCAGAACAGCGCTCGTATTCTCATAATTATTGATCCGAACTCACGTCTTATTAACGTAGTCCCCTGATCACACAATTTGTACCAATTGATTTTTTTCCTTCCCCCATGCGGAGTGAAGATACAAAGATGGTAAAAATGAAAAACTCCCACACTGACACACACAGTAGACACTAGCCATCAGACTCAAACAGTAGACACTGGCCATCAGAATCAAGCAAGTAGGAACTAGATTGAGTGAACATCGCGACTTCAAGCCATTTGGTCCCACGTGTGAAATTATGTACAAAAATCGAATAAATATTCATGTGAATAAATCTCGTGACCTAATCGGTGTCCAAGTAATTGTTTTCAAATCTAATATTAGTGATTTCAAACCATCTTGCGGAGTTGTTACTTTGGGCCTTACATTAATTTGTTGGTAATTATATGTTCTATTGAGGCCCCTTACTCGTCCGTATTCAAAAATCAACCCCCTCCCCTCACTCACACACATGGATGGCCCCCGTATTTGCCCTTGAGTCCATGTTACGTTTCAATTCGGCGCTTCGGTTTTAATAACACAAGTTACAATAGCAAAAGGGAAAGCTCGTACATCAATTTAAAAATAGTCGGCTATGTAAAAAAAAAAAAGGGGGGGGGGGTCAAATCTATTACTACTAGTTGACACTAAGAAACGTCATGCTACATTGGGTGCAATGGAAGTAAAGGATTTGAGCTATAAATAGGTCCTTTAGGACTTACGTAACGTTGGTGGGAGTTTAAAAAGCATTCATGTGAGAAAGCCACGCCCAGATTAGTCTTGACTCAGGGTGGAGTTGATTTGTCCCCTGTGTCCTGATTGTCAACTAAAGCCACGCGGGGATAAAACTCGTAATGTTTTGGTGTTTTTTTTAAATATAAGTGTTTCAAGACTTAATTGAAGGAATCCCACACGATTATCTTATTGGGGGGAAGCCAAAAACTACGTTACTTTCTCGTCCATCAACGGTTACTGATGATGTCTATACTCGATACCATTACAAAACTTGATCACTTCAAATCGAACCCATGAGTTATAGAAATCTCAGACATAGCAGACCCACTAAAACAATAAATCACCGCTGACGTTAGCAAAGAGAGCAATGGACTCAATTATGACAGGGCTACAAGTGTGGTCAGCGAACATTTCATTGAATAGATTGACACGTTTGAAAGTGAGGTGTGATCTGTGTTTAAGACATTCCAAAACAGCTGATCATAATTCTCCATTCGTCTTTCATTAATAAACTTACCCGCATACCTCATTCGTCGTTAGCAGTGCTAACCGGATACTGTACACATGTACGTACACACTGTGAATAGTGTTAATGAAGTGTGTGTCAACTGAGAGTGTGGCATCCTGTCACCGGGTGGTTGGCGGAAAAAGATTTATTTAGCTTCAGCAATGCTGTCAAAAACCCACACAGTTATCATTTCATAGAATAAAGCAAGCAACGAAGCGTCATCCTTCTTGACTATGTATAATGGAGCCATTCTTGTCTATTTGAGACTTATATTAAGTTAACTTCCTTATTGGCAAAAAACTCGGCCCACTTTCCGACTTGAGGATTTCAACCATTTCTAAGACACCCCGTGCTATCAGGTACAGAAGTGCTGACTATCTTAACTGGCGGTGCACGATCACCTGTATATTTTCCTTTCGATCTGAACAAAATTCAGACCCCCCCCCACCCCAATTGGTCACAAGCGGCGGACCCAAAACGGATATGGTGGGCGATTTGGAGTTGATATGTGGGGAGGGGGGGTAAAAAGGGAGAGTGGCATTACATCTGTAAGGACATGGCAGTGTGTACATTTCATATGTCGGGCGTGGCAAAAAAAACAAAAAAACTCTCAGATACTTTGGGAGAAAAGGTTGGGCATAAGTGCTTTAAAAGACGAAGTCTTATTTGGACTATATAGATGTGGCTGGTAGGAATTGACTAATACAGCTGATATAGACATGTGCCTGCACGAGATTGACTAATACAGCTGATATAGACATGTGCCTGGACGAGATTGACTAATACAGCTGATATAGACATGTGCCTGGACGAGATTGATTAATACAGCTGATATAGACATGTGCCTGGACGAAATTGACTAATACAGCTGATATAGACAAGTACTTGCCAGAGATTGACAGATTGATATAGACAAGTATCTGGCAGAGATTGACTAATACAGCTGATATAGACAAGTACCTGGCAGAGATTGACTAATACAGCTGATATAGACATGTGCCTGGACGAGATTTTCATAATACAGCTGATTTTTTTCAAATAGATGAAATACCTTAAATTCTATATTACGACGGCAATGTCAATGGCACTGACTTTAAGATATTTTTATATATGAATATATTTGAATCTATCTAAACATGACTTTATTTTATGAGATATTTAAAATTTGAAATTGTCATTGGATTAGGAAGAGTGGTCTGTTGAAATCTGGCAGAAAATACAGTTCAGGATATTACAATGAAACGTAAACATGGGATTAGACAAAAGGTTCATGGGAAAAAGTGCTGTTCATTGTTGTAAATCCTTATTTACCTGGTGTCTTACCTTACGGAAGACGCAAGTTACCTGTGGCGTCACCTTACGGAAGACCAATACAACCCGTGGTCTTACTAGCGTTAAACATTGTCACATTCAACTTAAGTGGTGTGCAGCTCTGTGCCGCGCGTGCACGACATGTTTACTTTAAGTATCTGCTTACAGCGTGCTCGTGTTAAAACCCCTGTCATCTTCCACTTTCAAAATACAAAGCTTGAAGAATAATGTTCAATTTGACAGATTATAGTACATTTTATGGGACTTTAACAAATGTGTAATCAGGTATCTAGCATCTGCATGTCATCCACTATTGCCTCATTGGAAACGTTTGTGTAGTCTTTGTTTTTCTACTTTTTGTTTTAAAGATGTATTATTTTTGGACGTGGTGGTCGAGAGGTAGCGCTCTCGACTGTCACACTGATGGTCACGAGTTCGAATCCACACGAAAGTGAGGATTTGTTCTCGGGGCCTGAGGAGTCCCCGAGTCACCCAGCTCCGAATGGGTACCTAACTAGACAATAGTTAGGCGGCTGGGGTAATGCGTGGAACCCCTATAGCCGTGGCCTGTGACCGCTGCATCACGTGCCAACAGATCATCTCTCATGGTCTGTGGACGCAATTATCTTCTGCATAGAAGGAGCGTCTGTATATCTAAGATATTCTAAGATATTTTATTACATCAAACACTATTCACATGAGCTACATAATCACCAAGTCATTTCCACTCACAATGTAACTAATTTTTACTGCATAACTTTAAGGACTTGTAATTCGTGGAAATGTAGATTCATGTTGATTGATAAAAGTAAAAAGGTTTCGTTCCAAGTAACTTGACCAGTTCACGAAATTAAATGTTAAGTAAATTTGTGTTTGTGTGCCTGTGCGATTTGTTAAAACCTCCGTAAACGTGTTAATATTTTTTGATATATGCATGCCCATTTGCCACCCGTAGTGTTGTTAAAGATGCCTTTTGTGCCCTCACATCACTTTGAAATAAGCCACACAAAAATCCTTGAAGTGGCGGGGTTTTCCCCAGCCTTGCAACAGACGTCCGTGGCCTAGCTGTACTTGCTCACGTCTAGCTCCTCTAGGAAATTGTTTTTTGTTCATGTTTCCAACAATTTGATAGTCGAGACAAGTCGCGGCAAGTCTCCACCTTAATCCATTCATCTTGTCTCCCCCACCCACCTCCGCCCCATCACTAAGCCGCCCTCATAACCACATCCATCATGCACCCATGGAACATCAGCGTCGACATTGGGTTGTCGAATTTTTTTTTAAAAAACAGTTTCTTTATTTTTTTGATTATTTTTAAAGAAAAGGTCGTCCTGACATTTAAAATTACGTTAACCTTTAAATGTGGGAAACAAAACCAGATTCCCCAGACTATTATTAGTAGCACCAGAAAAAGAGAGATGACAAAGCTCGAAGTTTGTTGAATATAGGGGAGTTTCTTATTGAGCGTTCAGACAGTAGACCAACTTCCACTATAGGTACAGTGAGACAAAGCTCGAAGTTTGTTGAATATAGGGGAGTTTCATGTTTAGACAGTTGACCAACTCCCGCTGTAGGTACAGTGAGACAAAGCTCGAAGTTTGTTGAATATAGGGGAGTTCCTTGCAGTGACTAGCCGTTGTTGGTAAAGGTATCATCTTTGTTTGTTTAACGACAACGTCTTCCTCTTCTTCGTTCTCAATATTGAATAACGACAACCATTAAATTAATTCATACACCAGATTGAAATGAAAAAGTTCATTGTACAGACGAGCACTCTGAATGACGACTATTTAACAAACATCCAGTAATATTATACGTGTACACCACCGCTACTCTCAACACTCATTAATACCAGCGACCTTTAAGGACTTGTGCATTTCTTATTAATAGACAAAAACAGCAAAAGTTCAAACTTACATAAAAACAAGATGGAAATGCAAGAAATATAAGTCTTAGAAAACTGTCTAAAAATCTCTAGAGATTTTCTCGCTGGTAGAAAATGTGTTGGACTGAGATAAATTATTAATTCCAATAACTCTAAGCCACTACAACATATTTCCTCATTTAAAAAACAGTTCCCTCGGTGACAAAATGTGAACTTATGCCTTACACGGTTCACGAAAACAACACCCTATCACGACCGTTAACCCCACGGGCTGTTTAACAATTTATTTATCATTTAAAGCTAAGGCCGAATAGCGAATCAACTGTAAGAAAGAGCTTGACTTATTGATTCAAGTAGTTTTCAAAGTAAATGACAAAGGGTATATAAATTAAATGTAGAAAAATAACTTTTTTAAAAATTCTAACGCCAACCTGTATATAACCATGAGACATGGCATTTCAAACTCTTTATTTGTTTCAACATACGACCCAAGCGTCAAATAATAATATATACTGAGAACGACATGCAGGTGATCTTGACTGGGAAACATGAGTTCCCTTCTGTCAGTTCCCTTCTATCAAAAATAATCTTTTTTTAATGTACAGAAGTCCATATAAAATTCTCACCACGGTTTTCAACCACCGGTGTGTACTCTCTCTATAATGTGATGACCGCAGATGACCTGGTAAATCTATATTCAAGCGTGTGACATGGAAGGAATTATAACCTACATTTATATATGAAGCATATTGTGTAGCCACAGAATACGTGGACATTGTGTGGCTAGAACAATGCAGGCCCACCTTTACTTTACCCCAACTATGTCTGGTGCCCATCAGAGTTGAATAGATGTTACAAACAGATAATACATTTTATAATCTTATATGAATGCTTTTTTTTTTTCAAGCGAAATCCTCGCCGAAAGAGAAATATTTGTTTCTGCTTTAAAGTCGAACATTATCAACACCACTGTGACTTTAAAAAAAAAGTCAAAGCAATCCAAATGGATAAACGTTTCATATAATCAGGTAAATAGACATACAGTATTGAAAAAGACACAGACAGAAGGACTCACAGATTAAAATGTATTATTCTCACTAAAATCTTTTGTGAATAAGCTTCCATTACAAACTACTTATACCAAAAATGGTTTTACGCTGTTCACAGATGAGCTACTGAAATCACAATTAGTATCACATTTAATCGTATTCTTACAAATTCAAATCATCTCTATTTTCTGCGCGCTTTAAAGATATTAGACTGGGTATCGAGAATCTCACCCCTCCCCCTTCCGCACTTCCCGGGCCTATTAGGTTATTTCCTCATTTTCCTCTATCATTAACTTGAAAATGTGCTTAGAGGAAATAAAGTCGGTATGTAATTAAGTAACAAATGGGGAGTGTGGAACAAGGGGGAAAGTTTGTAAAAGTTTTCTAGTTTCCTCTAATTATCCCCGTAGCAAACAGCGGTAGGTAGAGTGTTGCCTATAAGAGTAGGTGTAAAGCATACTTTGACCGACAAGAACGAATTGGTGGAGAGGCCAGGAGAAAATGTATCCCAGGCTGGTCATGTCAACAGGTCGGTTCACGATGGAGATAACCAGAAGATCACCAGTTGCTGATCAAACTAGGTCAACATCGACCTTATGGCCCGCTCCAAATTAACATAATAGTTTGGGTTTTGGTGGTGGTGTTTTTTAATTTTAATTAATGGCTAAATCACTGTACAAATAATACGTTGTCGCTGAATGTTAGTGTCCATTCACACCATACGTTTTTGTACGAGTTTTAAGATAGTTTTCAATTAATGTACTCTAAACGGTTACGTATTGAAATACGCATATGATTATCTTTTGAGCACTGTGGTGGGTAGGTAGATGGATCCCTGGGGTGAAATATCCAATTTTAAACAAAGATTCCTTGAAATGTTTTATACTGATATAATTTAATATGGTTTCATTTGACTTCTAGCTACCTTAAAGGTATTATCTAAAGTCTACAGTGTCATCAGACAAAGGAAACGCGCATCCGTTGTGGGCCATTAGTCACGATGCCATTGCAGCAGGAAATGAAGGCAAGACGTTATAAATAGAGTTGATGTGTATACAACGAGGCCAGCCGTTGTGGGTATGAGTGCATGGCAGACTTGACTTCTACAGTAGGCGCAGGCCAATTAGTGTGATTAATTGTGTTCCACAGCCACAGCTACCGCACTTAGACCAGTGGAGCTGATAGACAAGTGTATACAATTTTATAGACGAGAGTCACTCATCAGCTATGGTAACCTAAATTCCATTGTCTTTAACTGTAACTTAACGAAACGTCGGTAGATCTCATTAAAATAAAAGCGTATATTGGCTAACCAGTGTATCATTAATTTCTAAATCAATCGTTCACATTCATAAACTTTAAGACATAGAAAAGTTCCTTGTGGCCAGCTTGTGTACAGCTGAGTTATCATCCATTGGATTACGCAAACTTTGTATGAACACCTTAATAATCCATCAATTATTAGGATTTGTCTTATTGCGAGAATACGGGAATAAAAATATACCCGGGGCAGTCAGTTGAACCAAATTCATTTAGACATTTATCAAATATCTAAGCATTCTGTGAGACTTAACAGTTCATTCTTTGTTTCAGTTTAATTTGAGTCAGCTTAGTGGATTTGGACCAGACAAAAAAAGTTGCTTACGACTTTATTACACCAAACATTTTTGCAATCAAAATATTACTTTTATATTTATGCTGAAAACATTAATTTACAAAAACCTTGTTTAAAAATAGTAACAAACAATGAGATGTGACGTTTTTCTATGTTTCTAAGAAATGACAAAATCCCCTAAGGGAAACAACCAAAGCTGGCTCAATAATACTTTATTTCCATAACCAAAAACATCATGTGACCAGCACGTGAAAATCTGGGTCTTCTATTGGATTGCGTCATCTTTTGGATGACCACCTTCAAAATCCAGCAATTAACGAGCCCCAGGAGGAGGAGAGATTGGCAAATAATTTCATCAAAGAATGCTGTTACCCAATCTATGACAACATCTGATGTGATTGCTGATCAAATCAAACTAGCTGATAATTACGTCAGTGCACGACTAGGGCTAAACCGTGAAGTTGATGAACAGGTATACCACATAAACCATGTTGTAAGGTTATGTTCACCGACATCACTGTGAGGGAGACAGTAGACGTAAACATCAACGTGAGACGAGACCGAGTCAAGTGATAACTGTCACATGACGACAGTAACTTGTAACCACGCGTGTTGTGGCCAGCAACATTGACCTCGTCCGGTCGTTTAAAGGCGGTTTGGAGTAGGGAGCACAAATTCACCTGATTTGATCCTGATATTGGATAATCACCATCTTATCATGGATACGTCTTTGTCACGTCAAATAACAGCCACATCTCTTTCAACATCAGTGACCACGTATTCCATATGGTCACAGGCTGATAACCCTTATGACTTATGGTTATCGCCAGACGGGCTGCCCTTGTGGCTATACACACGACTGGCTACCCCCCCCCCCAGGCTGCATTAAGTAAGCACTAAACTACCCGTGCGGTTACCAACTGACCATATTATGTCAAATCCTGCCATTTCCCTGTTTGTTCAATATCAACAAACCCAACAGCCAGACCTGAAGCACTCGCCGTTGCTGTCTGTGAAAGTGACTCAGTTAAAACGGCACGCACCAGTTTCCCTTCATCAACCACCCACCCCTCCCTCAACCCCACTTGTTTTATGTAGGTCACGACAAACTATAAATATAAAAAAAAAACTCCCCATCCTTAGTGTTACATGAAAAAGAAGGGGAAAAGAAAATCTACGAAATGTTGAGAGTTTGTGGAAAGTCTGTTCTAAAGGCAGACAGTTACACGACCACTTCGGCTGAGAGTGGAGCTGGCAAGGAACGAAGCTTCTGGAAGCCCAAAACCACACCTTTTATTCGCAGCTTCTGTTAAAGGCTAAAACCGCAGACGATGAAAACTTGGGCCCTGTTAAGACTAGTACCTACACCGCCTGTCGCCCCAGCAGCCAAAGGCTTACTTTGCCTGGAGGTTATCGTACCCACGACTGTCTGAGGGGGAAACTAATGGTTCTTTTATTTTGTTCTCAGCGAGGTGGTCGACCTGTGTTTTGACTGCCGCGATCTGACGTTACAGCAGGCAACAACTGGATGCTACTTCCTGACTGCATTATTAATGCCACATTTATGTCATTTCCTTCCAAGGGGCATCATTAAAACTGATAATAATTGATCTTTACTTCTTTTTCTTTCTAAAATGAATCAAAAGCAAAGCTCGCGATAAAAACTTGAAAGTTTACAAAGCAACGAAATAATGTTAAATTCAGCACACGGCAAAGAAGAAGGCGCTGACCATGCAGAATGAAGCGCCCCATTAATGGCAAGCGTGTGTAGTGGTATGGCCATTAAAACCATCGCCATTGCATCGTTCTCAGTTTAGCTAATTAAACCCGCCTACACATGTCACTCATATTGGAAAAGGTATAAAATAGAGAAGATAAACAAAGAAAAATCTGATGAAAACTTGGAGATCGTGGATAAGCCAGATAAGCACAAAACTAATGCGATGCAATAACCAATGTATCTGATAGAAAGTCTAGTACTGCCACAACAGCATCGACATTTCATCTGAAAATAAACCTTTGGTGAAAACCTTGGGTACTCTACCACAAACATAAACCTTTAGTGAAAACCTTGGGTGCGCTACCACAAACATAAACCTTTAGTGAAAACCTTGGGTACTCTACCACAAACATAAACCTTTAGTGAAAACCTTGGGTACTCTACCACAAACATAAACCTTTAGACTTTAGTGAAAACATTCGGTACTCGACCGCCAAAATAAACCTTTATTGAAAACATTGTCCCTTGATTAGCGTGTCCAGATAATGAGGAAAGAGAACACGGGGAGATAGAGAGACGCATCTGTGATGATCATAGAGGTGAGCACGTGACAACTTCAGATAACTATGACACAACGAAGCTACCATTACCTACATATCTATACTCAACATTCTACACTCGCCTGCCACCAAGGCCATCGCGATAGCTGCCATCTAGCGCCAAGTCTCAAGTCATTTACAGACTATTGTTTCACAACCTGTACCTGTGCTTTCATTTTTAAGAAAACATACATTTCGCGGTTTTGTTGTAAGTATAACTTTATACAGTAGTAAGGTTCATATAAATGTTATAATTTGTTTTAATTTACCACTGGCTATAGGGGAATAAACACACGTTGTGTGGATTTAAATTTAGGGGAATAAACACACGTTGTGTGGATTTTAATTTAGGGGAATAAACATACGTTGTGTGGATTTTAATTTAGGGGAATAAACACACGTTGTGTGGATTTAAATTTAGGGGAATAAACACACGTTGTGTGGATTTTATCAGTTGGGAGAAATGTAAACAATAAAACAAAGTTTGTAAAAAAAATACAGTAAATACAAGATTAAACGGAGAGGGCATCAAAAACAAACTACAAATGACGCTTAACATCGCCCGATCGTTATATGGGCTATACTTCAATACACCCGTGTCCAGATCGCCAACTTGTATCATGATGTCCTCGGCTTAACGTGATAAAACTGATCAAATTATTCAAACTGTCCTTCCGGTTTTAAGGAAGGACTGCTGGGAGAGTAAAGGGTGCGCGAGATGGGGGAATCGATGCTGTGTGTGTGTGTGTGTATGTCAAAGTCAGGGACAAGCATTTTGTGCCGTTTTCTTGTTTTACTTGGGGGGGGGGGGCTTCTTATTTAATTCTTTTTTTTTAAGAAAGAAAAGAGAATGGAGCTTTCCTGGCCGTGGGAAAAGCGACGATTGCTGTGAAGATACGTAACCCACATATCTGAGAAATAAAAAGAAATCCCAGGCCAAAGGGAGAGAGCAGGCTCCTGGCATTGTTGGAACGCTTGCAGAGAGGCGCGGCATATAACCATGAGAGGCACCGATGAATTATTGCCCTGGTGAAATCATTATTTTTATATCTATGTTTACAATCTTAAGTAAGCCCTAGACAGTGACACACTAACTTAGTATATAAATTACAGCAACAAAGGGTTGTAAACACAGTTTTATATTGTCGTAGTGTGAACAATTGTTTTACAGGGGTAATAGGTAATTTTTTTATTTTTTTTTATTTAAATAATTTAATGGTAATTTTATTATTCAATGCAAAGCGTAGTAAGCCTCAAAGTTAATAGGCGATATGATGGAACATATCGGAAGGCAAACACCGATGCCGAGGGTAATGGAGTCGACATTAACAAACCATTAGAGCTCACAAAGAACAAAATCAATCGTCTTTGTAAACGCTCGACTGAAACATCTATGCAATCATTTTCATTTTTGTGCCCGGGTTCACACCAACAAAACTAACATCTTCACCTACAAGCATAAATAAACTTAGGGAGCAAACCTCCCCGCCCTGCCCCACTGGCAGCTTTGCCTTGGAAAAATATGTGTTTCCCCGACCCATCTTGACAAGAGAAAGAGAGAAAAAAAAGGATGACGAAAATGGGCGATAACTCGCTGGTGGGATGTAAGCAAATCTACAGGCCTGGAAATGGAAATTTAAGACTCATGCTCTCATGGCCTTCACTCATAGTGACAAGGGAGCTAACCACCGACTTGCACATAGTTTTCAACAACTTATTATCCCTGGCTGAAGACTTTAGTATCATGTCATAACTGATAGTAGTGGAACAAGTAACGGATCGGGCGAAATGAGATAAGTGACCTTTGACATAGCCGGGACCCTCTGAGTACATCATAGTACTGATAAAGCTAATGAATACAAGTCTAACTGAGTCCAAGACCTACAGTGACGATGGACTACTGAGTCCAAGACGTACAGTGACGATGGACTCAACAGACTTTCTGAGCTTTGGTTCAAGTCTGATAAAAAACATGAAATAAAACATAATGTAGTGTACATAACCTTATGTATGTATTAGATTATGTATTAGATGAGTCCAACCAGTGATTTATCTAGAGGTGGGTTTTCAACTGCTGTTTTATGTACTATGTGTATAGCCATGAAAACGGGTTGGTAAAAAGGTGGTAAGAAAAGTGGGAGTATGTCCAACATTTTATCAAGCTACACTAACTCAGCCAATTAAAAAAAGTAACACATTTTGAAGAACAAGTAAATTACAGGGCTTGAATAAACACCAAAATCTTAGTGAAGATGTAATATGGTAATGGAACCTAGTTGAAGGTATTGTTCAGCAATCAATATAGTTAACTAGGGCTCTTTTATTGAAGCAAGGAAGTGAAAGTATTGTTTTTAAGAGAAATGTAAAACAAATAAGACTTAAAATTTTAATCACACATTCTGAAATTTTATAACTAACTCATCAGGCTTAAAACTATATAACTTTATTTTTTTACTTTTTATAGATGTCTGGACTTACAATTTGATGTATTGCTAATTCAACATTTTAATGAAATAAAAAGTTATGGGGGAAAAAAAGCTTAATTTCCTTGTTTTAAATAAACAATCATATTATCAGAACGATCTTCTGTTTAACATATTTTGAAAAACTAGGATTAAAGAGTACTGGCAAAGCTTTTCAGGGTGTTTATACAAAAAAAAAATGTAATTATTATTTTATGACAAATTTTACTTTGAATATCAAAAATGCGCTCACAACTATTTTTTAAATAAAAATTTGAAGCAACTTCAATGATACTATGATATTGTTTAATATCAGACTATAAGATTAAACAGGGTATGAAATAATTTTACAGAAAAATTTATGTGGGGGGACAAGTAAAAGGAGAATGATTTTAAAATATATTGAAATGCTTCTTAAACAAATTGTAAGTTAAGTACATGTACATTGTAGGTATTTTGATCTATATAAATCTCAGCAGATTTTTAATTTTTTTGAATGAAGTCATTTAATTGATTTAAGTTACCCATCAAAATAAAAGCATTGTTAATTACAACAGTTTTATTTTCATTTATTTCAATATAAAAAATCATGAAATTAAATCATCATTTTTAATTAGAAAGGCTACAATATATTTTAAATTATAAATAGGCTTTAATACACAGTTAACACAGGCCTCTGGTGGGAATCAGCCATTTGCCACAGTAAATCACAGTTCTTATGAACCAATCTTTTGTGTTCATTAATTTAAAGACCCTTCTAATTGAGGTTTTTTTAAAAGAAGGTTAAACCATAAATGTTCATTCCTTGTCCTACTCATTGTCTTATTCCTAAGTCTACCTTTTTCTTACAAGTAGTTATGTGTATATCTTTGAGCTAATATAAATATAACTAATAACTGTATGTGTATGAAAATGAAATAACTACTCCCCATCATAACAGTTACTAATTAATAAAAAATTATTTATTTATTAAACTGCTTCTTAAAAAAGTATTTAATCTAAATTAAGTTAGGTAAATAATAAATACTATTACTAAAATATGAAATAATAAACAAGTCAAATTGGAATTCTAAGTAGTTTGTCTACTGTTCATGTCAATTCTCACAGTTAAAAACTTTGACATTTTAATTTCAAAACTCTTGATTCAAACATGAATCGCTATAGACTATAGACTATAGGCCTACTATGAAGTAAATTACTGTGGTCAGTATTATGATAATCAGTTTCAAACTATCACTATTATTGTCTGTATAGTCTATTTATTGTCATCTAGTATAGTGACATTGACTATGATTGACATAGTCCTATACTGCCTATACATAAATTGACATGTGAGTTGTGACATAAACGATTATTTCAATAAATATGCCCTAAGCTTGTCAGTGTTTTTAATCGTCCTCTCAGTAGGCCATGTTAAATATAAAAACTTGTAGCTTTCCAGACCTAAGATTAGGGCAATGTTTACACGTCCTCCTTTGCTGAACTAAACTATCAACCCCGTTCATAACTTTAACTGATCATGATGGGCGTCACCCGGATCTACCGGTGTTTGGCTCAGAACCAGGTAATGCTTAGCCCCATTCATGTAAATTGTTTTAACGTATGCCAAGTAAAATTACGTAACTACTTCATTATTCAGAAATAGTTGACCCTAATAACATAAAATTACAATTTTGAATGTAAATTGTAAGGAAAACGGTTACAAAACATGCAACATATGGAACACTTGAGGCCATGCCGGGTTACTACACCACACATTATGTTGTTTTTTCATGAACGGTACTTACCATCATAGGAGTGTGAAATATCTCATCCGAATCCAAAAAATCCACCATATCTGGCTCTTCCAGATAACCAAGTTTTCTATCGTGTCCGCAGAGAAGGTCCATTTTCGTAGTGTCCCCGAGGTTTGGCAATAATAACCAAAGAACCTCAAGGGATAGCCGTTAACCGATGGGAGCAGGAGTAGGAGGGTCCGTGTTAGGCTCGTCCGTCTGCTGTAGTGTAGTAGTTCGTTCCCCTTGCACACAGCTGTGTACAGGCCTGACTACTACCTTGTAACCTTACGATTAAAAAATTGATAAAATTTAGATCAGTGCTAAGTTAACTTTACAGTGTATTGGAAATAAAAACTTTTGTTTTATCTGGTATTTGAAAAAAAAATTAAATGATTCCAACTAAACATGACATTTATGGTAAACATATTGATATTCAAATAGACACTTCTTAATATTGCAGCCAATCAAATGAGGGGATTCCTGTGGTGGTTTAAAAAAAAATATTTCTATAAATAGACTTTATCTGCCTCCACGGATTCAAAATGATAAAACGAAATAGAAACAAGGGAACTGGGTAATATTTTTAAGCCATTGATTATGCAAAACTACAATTAATATACTTGTATAAGCTTAAATGATACATTTTGATATAGATACATTTATAAACAAACACAAGTCTTCAATACTTACAAAATTGCCCTAATTATTATTTACGCCCCAGCCAACCCCTTTTGATACTAAATTATTAATCACTTAACACTTCGTCTTTTACTTCACTTATACATGATAGATTTTTTAAAATTAAAAATTCATCTGGGAACAACTAACTAGTCCGGCCTCCAAGGACATGATTCTTCCTGTCCCTGTTTACTACGCCACTATTGAATGAAACGTTTAGTTTGTTTATTTTTAACTTTAAAATTAAACGTCAAAAACAAAAACTTCAAAGATTAAGTGTCTGAGTCTGATGTTTCTTATTTATTGTCAAAACGTGTAATAAATTCTGTCATTGGCATTATGATTTGTTGAAAATGTCACTATTTTTTTTTTTTTTTTTTTAAATCTCTTTCCTTTAGATTTAGACGGTTCAATACCGGATTTATCTAAAATTCTAAATAAAAATTAAAAAAGAAAGCGAAGCTCGACTGTGAGTTCTCCAAAGTTTCCTTCGGGAATTACAGAAATTATAAATGTATTAAAAGTTATACACGGTTCAATTCTCTGAAATTATAATATTAATAAGGGAATTTACCCATGTAATTAAAAGGACACAAGATGCATCTTTGAAGGTTATAAATTTTCCGAAAATTGCCCGCTAATTTTATGACAATCATGTCCTAATTTTCAAGCAATACACATAAGAATGAATTGTCAAAACACAAGCTAAAAGAAGCAAATTCTCAAAATATTTATTATGTCATTATGTATGATAATTTTGTGAAACTGATTTGCATATTTTAAAAAATTGTATTTTTTTTATTATATAAATTGTATATGTGTGTATAGATATGAATATCATCCATCCCCGTGGCGCTACAGCCCATGTAGGGTTTGGTATATCATTAAATGGTATATAAAATACATTTTAATTGTTCTGGTATGGGGCCGTCCATAAATGACGTCACGCACCTAGGGGGGAGGGGGGTCTCACTTTTGTGACGATGCGTGACGTGGGGGAGGGAGGGGGTTGAAGAAATGTGACGTCACATCGAAAGGGTAACTTAAATTAAAACTTCCACTGAAATATTTGGTCACTTGAAATTTATTTAATGACATTTTAAAAATTCAGTGCTTTTCAAAGTGCCAGTCGATAGGCCATCAGACGTCGGTTGACGTAAGTTATCGAGCCAAGAAAATTAAATATAATTATAATTCTGAAGTTTGAAAACCCACAAGAGAACATACGAAATTGTTACCCTACGTCATTTGATGTTGTCATCAAAGCGTTTGTGATATAACCGACAGCGTTGTTTCATTCACTCACGCCAGTAGTCTGCTAACTTTTTTTGTCGGTTACCCTTCCAAAACTGCAACTGGTGAGTTTTACAAACAGGACAAGTGTTTAAAAACGATCTGAATAGGATTATATGTAGATATTTTAAGTCAAAACGACACGGAATATCCATTTGGGGGTGGGTGGGGGAGGGGAATCATTTTGATATAATTATAAACGTGTTAAGTTTGATAAAAATTTTCTATTGGTTTTGGTAAAACGCCTCTGGCCATTCTAAATATAATGATAAATGTGTTGAATTTAAAATTAGTCAAAAGTATTCATTAACTTTATTGAATGCATCAAATTCTCGACATCGCAATTCGAGAGGAGCACAAAACAACTTTCTTCTGAACTCATGTTGATTAAGATTATTGTCACTTGTGTAAATATAAATGAAAGTAGTTTGGATTTAGGTGTCTTCGTATAGTACGTAAATAAGAAATCTACATAGATGATAAATTTAACAAATGCATTTTATTGAAGGAACCGGTTCAATAGTGGGCATATGTTCCAAGCGTACACGTACACATGGCGTATTTGAATACATCTAGTGGTGTTTAGTGGATGTTATACGTCCCAAATGAGTCTTCATTACAACCAAAAGTTCCCTTTGACCCCAGATGAGGTAATTTACCGAGCTCTTTCGCCCGTTAGTCCATTGATTTTTTTGATTTTTTTTTGTTGAAAATACATTTTAATAAAAATTATTTTAAAATATTTTTTTATAAAAAAAGAAGTTAACAGTTATGATTTATAGTCAATGTTTAATTTGTATGCATTAAAATAAAATATAATCTAAGAATGTTAACATATTCGTTTTTTGAAGGCCGGTTATACGGTTTGAAAAAAACGGACCGGTTCAATATGATACCTAGATACTAAAATTATAAAAGTTTATGTTAACATTACTGTTAACCCAAAAGTAGCGGATTCTAGCAAATTTTCTATACCCACAATGATTCAGCATTACCCCCAAGAGTTCTCTTTTTACCCCAAATGAGATAATTTATCGCTGTTAACCGACCCCTTGGATAAACAGACTGATAGCGGTAGCCATGTATTTTTCATTAGTTTATAAATTCCCTAAGAGAATGCAACAATTTAAACACGCCTCATTCATTGGTGACATTATATTTACATGTGTTGTGAGACGTACGTGAAATCCTGAAGAAAAAAGAATTTAAAAAACAAAAAAACAAACAAACTTGTGAGCTTGGGAGTAAAATTTTTTGATAATATTGGATATTTTAATAGTCTCATAGTATTTTTCAGTCTTAACTTGCAGGAAATACTGTATTTTGCGCACAAGATGACACCCTTCTTTCCAGCACAAATGTGGGTTTCGTACAGTATTTGCCATTTTCCTCTTCCAGCGCATACCTAATAATTTTTAGAAAACATGAGATATGATATCCAGGCTTGTCAATGGGACATATTTTTGTGTCCCATCCCATCCCATCCCATGGGACGTTTCCCATGGGAAAACCATTCCCATTGACAAGCCTGATCATATCAATGTGATAATTTTAGATCAAACGCCTTTGATGCGCATATACTTAGCAGGAAAACTGTCAGTAGAAGATCGAAATCAATTCGAGGAATTGTCTTGTATCTATATATTCTAGGTCTATCAACAATGCAACGATCCTTGTAATATCAATTGTCACATTCGCGAGCTTAATCGCGAAGGTTAATCACATCAAATGGTTTTTGACATTACCGCTGCATTGTTCGTTAGCTGTCTTGCTATGCCTTGGCAACTAAATATTTTCTTTTTTAAATGTAATATATAAAACAAGCCGAATCCATACTAAATCTTATATGGCTTATTTTGCTATCAAATCAGTAAAGAGAAAATCATGTCAAAACGGGAAAAGAATGCAATGGTACCTGGTAAAATAGCTTGTCGGTCGTCTGATACGAAAAAGTTTGAGAATCACTGGCTTACAATTTATTTNAAAAAGGGGGGGGGGTCAAAGTTTTGTGACGTACTTTTGGAGGGGGGGGGTCTACGATTTTGTGACGACGCGTGACGTAGGGGGGAGGGGGTAAAAAATCGGCCAAAATCGCGTGACGTCATTTATGGACGGCCCCTATACAATAAAACCAATTGGTCGGTTATCCTCTTCACGATATAATTTGTGCACGATCTCTCATACTGCATTAAGTCAGTAGGCTCTTTTATGTTAAGTTTTACATTTGATGTAATATGTACTGTTCTAAAAGAGAAATGTATTTTAAAGTATTGTTTCCATTCTTCACAACCTGACGGCAAGAGAAATGTCATGAGCAGGGGCGTAAGTATGGGAGGGGGAGGAGGGGGACAAAATTCTAAAGTCCCCCCGGGCTCCACTTGAGGGGGGGGCAAACTAGTGTCTGAATTTTTTTTACATTAAACATTACGCTAACGCCATGAATGTGGTGCCTCAAAAGAGGTTCAGCCCCCCGGGACCCCAATTCCCCTACAAATTCCTAGCTACGCCACTGGTCATGAGTGGGTGTAGAGGCCAGCTTCTAAAAACATATATTGTCACCGGCCCCTCAACTGCATACAGTTGAAAGAGGATCCTGAAACCCTAGTGTACATTGTTTGTCCGTGTGCATAATTTGATCAAACCTTGACCAATGGCCAGGTGGCTCAACAAGATGCACATTGTCCATGTGCATAATTTGATCAAACCTTGACCAATGACCAGGTGGCTCAGCAACATGAACATTGTCCGTGTGTATAATTTGATCAAACCTTGACCAACCAATGGCCAGGATCTCAGCAAGATGAACAATGTTTCTCCATGTGTACAGTTCGATATCAAGTATGACTGCTTCGATAAAACCCAAACGTACGCCTTCACTTTGCTTGCACCAGACAACCAGCCCTATTCGCCATACTACTGCCATCACACAGTTTCCCCTGCTTGCACCAGACAACCAGCCCTATTCGCCATACTACTGCCATCACACAGTTTCCCCTGCTTGGACCAGACAACCAGCCCTATTCGCCATACTACTGCCATCACACAGTTTCCCATCAGCCTTAAACTCTTTCTCCCTCTATATAAGCTACCCCACAGTTCTCTTCAGATGCGTAATGAGGGGGCAGGTGGTACATAATATTAGGTCCCAGGCCCCAAGGTACAGGGGGCTTCAAAATGAGGCTTATAATTATATCGTCACATTATAATAAGGGAATACGTTTAAAAGATACTGAGAAAAATATCATGGGATCCCCATGTCAATAAAGTAATTTAAAATTCAAATAAAACCTAAAGCCTTTGGCTTTATAAAAAAAAAAAAACTTTTACAGATGTAATAAAAAAAAGAATATAAAACTAAAATGCTACCTCACTTTAATGAGGCCTGTACTAGAATATGCATCTTCTGTATGGGATCCATCCACCAAAGAAAACATTGATAAACTAGAAGAAATTCAAAAAAAGAGCTGCCTGATTCATTACTGGAGAATATTCAAAACTGACAAGAGTAACACCGTTAGTTAAATCATTAAACCTTGAAACACCAGAGGATAGAAGAACCAAGAGTAAATTAGTAATTATACATAAGGCAATTAATTCTAATTTAGAAATACAACACAAAGATAACTTAATACAACCCTCAGATAGACATAAGCGGATAAAAACACCTTTCTTATTTCGTATACAAGAACAAACACATACAAGTTCTCATTCTTACCGTTCGCAATTTGGGCTTGGAATGGGTTCCTCAAAAAATTCAGGAAAATCAACACTTTATCAACTTTAAAACCCTAATAAGAATGCAGTACTTAACAAAAACCATAGATATGCGTATGACGCAATGATCTTCTGTATATTAGGAGTGTCTTTAACAGATCAGATATTATTAGTTAAGGGAGAGGGATACCAATTTTTTAGTTTGTCCCCAGGCGTCAAATATTGTGGCTACGTCCCTGCTGCTCACCACCACAATCCCGACATATTCCACCAATAACCACTCTACGACTGACACTCACAAAATGTTTTCAAGCCCCACTCCCCACTCCACTCCTCAAATTGATAAGTTTCTCATTTCGTTCAGCTGTTGTTTTTTTTTTTTAAACATCTCCTTCACTTTGATACTCTCCAACTAAATCGTTTCGAGAAATTTGATTGGTGGCCTTAGCTAAAGACGGAGAAACGTCATCGATTTTAGCATTAGTCCTAACACCGCTGTCACCGAATAGATCAACTTTACTTTGTGGATCGATACCAAACAAGGGTCAGTCTATAACATAAGGGGAAAAAAATTAGCATAATTTCTTTCTTATAACTTTTTTAAAAAAAATGTCACAACGTACCAACAGCCGGTGGTTCGGCTTTGGAGACAGATGTGCATGGATATATTTCAAATAACTGAAACTGTAAAACTACAGAGTTTAAAGTGTTCAAACCAAGTGAGATTTAGACAAGTAAATTAGTTTAGCTTTTAAGCCTTATTGTATCGTTTAGTTTTTGTTGAAATATTATAATTATACTGTTGTTTTTTCCACCAGTGTTTTGTTCGCTGAACGGTTTCACTGAGACTCGTTGTTGTTATGAGTAATTTTATCAATACAGTGTTGACTAATTTCTTTTCACCTTACCCGATGGATGGCAGTGACCACTCATAATATTATTTTTATGATGCTTAATATTAACACTATACGAATTGAGCAGTTTCCAATTCACTGACGCAAGTGTAAGACCATTATATCTCATTAAAGACATCTTTATTCAAGCGGTTGGTGTGTGTGTGGG
>MUZC01000524.1:126705-148262 GCA_002072015.1 Radix auricularia | reverse complement strand
CCCCCCCCCCCCCCACCAATCCCCATGAGCTTCTGGTTCACACTCTGTCACAGACAAGTCGCTGCCGCCATGGAACAGAGGACAACAAAGACAACGGCGACCAATCTCCTTGGTTGGTAGCAGAGGCGTCACTAGGGGAGTGCGGACCGCACCGGGTGACACCATCATAAGGGTTGACACCAACGGGTAAAATTCGTTATGTTCGCGTTATTCGGCACTGGCAGACTCGGGGGAGGTCTATGGGGTAAGTCATAAGGGGGGTGACACCAACCCTTGTGACGCCCCTGGTTTTTTAGCCAAAAGATGCTAAGCAGACACAAGACCTATTTTTCTTACTCATACTTTAAGCTCCTCCAAATGCATGTACTAATGACCCTTTAAACCACACCCTCTCCTAAGCACAAACGTGATCTACGGATGGCTCTTTACCAGGCGGCAACAGTTAAGTTGGGATCCTGTAGTCCAGGACCGGAATTAACTGGACAATAAATCTTATCTTAGATATACAGACGCTCCTTCTATGTAGAAGATAATTGCGTCCACAGACCATGAGAGATGATCTGTTGGCAAGTGATGCAGCGGTCACAGGCCACGGGGGTTCCACGCATTACCCCAGCCGCCTAACTATTGTCTAGTTAGGTACCCATTCGGAGCTGGGTGACTCGGGGACTCCTCAGGCCGCGAGAACAAATCCTCACCTTCGTGTGGATTCGAACCCGTGACCATCGGTATGACAGTCGAGAGCGCTACCCCTCGACCACCACGTCCCAGTTTTGATATTTTGAGTACAAGTTTCTAATCATTTTTTAATCTATTAAAAAATAATTGCCTAGAGCTTAATTTCCATTAAAGTTAAAGGGCTACATTAATAAGTCCGCCGCCACCTCCCGGACAAGAAACACAGATGCACACAATTTATTTGACCCTGACAACGCAGAACTAGACAAGTTAGATATTTGACCCAAACATAGCAGAACTAGACAAGTTAGATATTTGACCCGTACAAAGCAGAACTAGACAAGTTAGATCAGATCAGGACAATATAATCAATAATTATTAATAATACTATCTACACACGCGATCGTTGAACAGTTGTTTCCTATACCTATAATTGAGATCGTTCAACAACTAAAATCGATATCCGTAATCGGGAAGTTTGCCGGTGTGAGCAAAGAGACCGTAGATAAAAATTGATTCTTACAACTGTACTTGAAGTAATTCGATATTATAAGCACAACACTGAACCAAGCGTCATATTCAATGTAGCCCTCAGGACTTATTTCACTTACTGTGTCACTTTAAGAGGGCTGGGAAGTTAGAAAGCATAGGAACAAGTTCCTTGTTTAAAAATATAACTTATATGAACTGATAGAGAAAACTGTCACAGTGGAGAGACTCATTGGTAGTGTTGGATTCCCTCACTTCAAACAATTATTTGAGATAATTAACTGAGGCTGGTATGTTTTATGTTTAAGTTAGTTGTGTTGGATTCCTTCACTTCAAACAATTATTTGAGATAATTAACAATAATTTTATTATTTAACCATTTCTGAAAGCTAATATTCCTACTCCAAAGTATGTTAGCTCAGATTTTTGTTTTAAAAACTGACAATAAAGAATAGTATTTTAGAATTAGCCACAGAATTGAAGTCCAGTAGTTTTCAATCCTCCCGTCTACCATCTGGTGTTATCTAGACAATGTTGTATTTGTCAAATAGATGGGAAATCCTGTTGAGTTGATGCAGTAATCTCTATTGATCTTTGCCTTCAAATTTATGGCATTCAAAGTTAAGCCTCTCAAGCAATACCACAGCAGCATTTCATCACATAATAAATTCTACAGTCATCAAAGATGGTGCAATATACCACTGATGTTACTGGAGGTATTTCTCAGACTGTGGAAACATCTCATCACGATTGTATGCACTGAGAATATCATTCTGTGCTCTAATTGGTTTCATGTGTTTATTGATATTACCTTGAGGGCAGATATTCCTTACCAGTAATTAATGTGGAGATGGAAGGCAGGGAATAAATCCCCAATTAGTTGCCTTAAGCAATAATTATGCCATTATTTTAAATTAAAGCTAGCTCCAAAGCCTATAGCTAGTTTGATGGCTCATGTCAGCTTCATGGCTCATAGCTAGATCCATGGCCCATACCTAGTTCTATGGTCAATTGCTAGCTCTATTGATCATAGCTAATTCAATGGACAATACCTAGCTCAGTGGACCATATCTAGCTTCATGGCTCATAAGTAGCTATTTGGCCCCTTAACTAATTCCATGGCTTATGGCTCATATCTAGATCCATGGGCCACATTTAGCTTTATGGACCATATCTAGCTATATATGGCCCTTAAACTAGTACCATGGCTCATACCTAGCTCCATGCCCAACTGTACTCAGTTACACTCATAAGTAGGATGACTGGCCAGTCTAAAGTAAAACTTTTTTTACACATTTAAATTACAACAGAATACAACTTGCCAACCCAGGAACAGTTCATTTAAACATTTCATATTTATTTATCCAGTCCATGATTTAAAAATCAACCAATGACTGCTTTCTATTGAAATCATTCAAAGGGTCAAGGTCTCCTAGAAGTTGAGAGCACACATGAGGGCCACTCCTCTTTTAATCCAGTGACGTTGCTGCTTGCTCGTGGGAACCTCCACGGTGAATACAAAGTTTGTTGAGTGACCAGTAGTGGACAGAGTACCTGACCAATTGAAAGATAGACATGCATAATCAAAATTAAACCAGATTCAATTAAAAATACTTCCTTGTAACCAAAAAAAGTCCACAGTTCAGGGTCACACTAACACATAAAGTAGATAAATATCATAAAATGACCAGGTAATAGCAAATGTAGATATTAGTCTGCACAATCAAAGGGGTCTTTTTGTAATTTGGTCTTTTACACTGGTCACATAAGAGTAATGAAGAATATTTAATCAATTTGAAAATAGTTAATACTCAATTGTGTTTAAAAAACATATATAAGTGTCTTATATTTTAAGTGTCTTATATTGTGTCTTATATTGCAAGTGTCTTTTATTGCAAGTGCCTTATATTGTAAGTGTGTTATATTGTTAAGTGTCTTATATTGCAAGTGTCTTATTTATATTGTAAGTGCCTTATATTGTAAGTGTCTTATTTTTCAAGTGTCGTATATTGTATAATGCAACTATCTTATATTGCAAGTGTCTTATATTGTAAGTGTCTTAAATTATAAGTGTCTTATATTGTAATTGCCTTATAATAACTTATATTGTAAGTGTCTTATATTGTAAGTGTCTTAAATTATAAATGTCTTATATTGTAAGTATATTGTATCACAGCTTTGTATCTTCTTGTAACAAATCAACTTGTGTACCAAATGTAATCATCATCATAATCATCAGTGGCGCTACAGCCCCATGTAGGGTCCTGGCCTGCTCCGCCACATCCTTCCATTCTGATCGAACGATGGCTTTCTTTCTCCATGCTCGAACCCCCAGCTGGTGTAGGTCCATTTCCACATCATCGATTCACCTCAGTCTTGGTCAACCAGTGAGTCGTCTTCCCCCTGGTTTCTGTCTGTAAATAATTTTTGTTGCTCTATATTCTGGCATCCTTTCAACATGTCCTGCCCAGCGTAGTCTTCCTTTTTTAATACTTGTGACTATAGGTAGGTCTTTGTACAGATGGTATAGTTCTTGGTTTGTACAAATTCTCCAGATATCATTTTCTCTTAAAGGGCCTTATATTTTTCAGAGGATTTTCCTCTCCCAAGTGTTGAGCAGGTTCTCTGCCTTTCTGGTCTGGGTCCAGGTTTTTATTATTTTCTTTGTTCCCTTTGAGAGGTTTTTGCTTCTTAGAAGTCGTTGTAAGCTGAAGTAGGTATTGTTGCCTGCTGTTAACTTTTCTTTTACCTCTGAAATTATCTCATTGTGTTGTTTATAGTTGCCCCTAGATATTTGAAGGTAGCAACTCTCTCAAATTTGTGTTTGTTTATAATGATGTTACCAAATGTGTCAAATACTGTACCACAGCTTTGTATCTTCATGTAACTTATCTCTCAAATTTGTGTTTGTTAATAATGATGTTACCAAATGTGTCAAATACTGTACCACAGCTTTGTATCTTCATGTAACTTATCTCTCGTGTTTGTTAATAATGATGTTACCAAATGTGTCAAATACTGTACCACAGCTTTGTATCTTCATGTAACTTATCTCTCAAATTTGTGTTTGTTAATAATGATGTTACCAAATGTGTCAAATACTGTACCACAGCTTTGTATCTTCATGTAACTTATCTCAAGAAATGTAGAGCAGATTGACCAAAAAGACTTGATAATTATTGTGGGTGGGGAAAATGCCTTCATTTCACAAAGTATTCTTTAAATGACATCACTAACTCAAACATTATTCTATGACAAATATCCCCAGTCACCTGTTTCAAATCTGAATGGCAACATTTGTTGAAACACAACATCAAGATATTGACTTTTTTTAAATGAGTTTTATACAAACATAGAACAAAGGTTTAGGATGTACCTGCTCTGGTTAAAGTTTTGTAAACTGGACAGAAGTAGACTCCCTTGACTGGCTCTTTTCTTTGGGAGACAGGCACCAGCCAGATGGGAGGCATGCTGGTATAGAGCTCTTTAGGGCGGGACTCGGTCAGGCAAAGGTCACTTGCATCCCAACGGGCACCTTCTAAAAATAGCCCATCAATATAACACCCCATCTCAGGGTGACTTTTGATAGATTCTTTGTTCTTGACCTGAAGATTAGATACAAGTTATTTATAACTTTGTGATGTGACACAAGACAATGAGAAGAGAGACTTCTACATTTAGACAATGTTAAATATGACAGTGCCCAACAGATGGAGCGTACTTCTACTGTACTGGGCAGTAGTGGAAGGGGCAGAGAGACTTCTACATTGAGACAATGTTAAATATGGCAGAGCCTAACAGATGGAGCATACTTCAACTTCACTGGGCAGTTGTGGAGGGGGCCAAAAGACTTCTACATTTAGACAATGCTAAATATGACAGTGCCCAGCAGATGGAGCGTACTGCTATTGTACCAACTGAGGCTTTGAAAAGTCCAAGCTCAAGCCCCACCAGAATAGATTTTGTATAAGTGGGTACAATTATTGTGAAGAGTTAGTACCAATCTATATTCTTATTAAAAAAACCCACCAACTACAAAGTAGCACTGTAGCACTTATGACCCAATAAATAACCCTGGTGACTGATGGTGGGGTCTTGGTGAAAGTCTAAAACATTAATTAGGGCAGAAGTGATTAGGATAAAACTGGTTTGAAGATGAACCCATATCACGTTGAGAAGAATTCTCTGATTACTGCTTACATCTAAAATAAGTAAGACACAAGCATGGGTGAAAAATGAAATATTCAAAGCCCTAATCATGCCTACCTGGAAATCAAAACTGATGGTGTCTATGGAGATGGACACACGCCTTGCATAGTTCTGTAATGTGCCAGTTAGGAACGCTTGTGGAAAGAAGAAACCTGAGATCCAGAAAATCTGTGTAAAGTATGTAGAAATTTAAGATAAGTTTAATACAACCATTGAATTATCTTATGTGATAAACTCACTGGATTGAAGCCAAGCTATTGTTTCTGTTCTGTCAGCTCTTAAATTTCTACTGATTCTGTCTATTCAGATTTAAACCAAGCTATTGTTTCTGTTCTGTCAGCTCTTAAATTTCTACTGATTCTGTCTATTCAGATTTAAGACAAGCTGTTGTTTCTGTTCTGTAAACTCTTAAATTTCTACTGATTCTGTCTATTCAGATTTTTTAAAAAGCTATTGTTTCTATTTTGTCATCTCTTAAATCTCAACGGATTCTTGTCTATTCAGATTTAAGACAAGCTATTGTTTCTATTCTGTAATAGTAATTTCTTAAATTTCGACTGGTGCTGTCTATTCAGTGAGATTAAAATCCTCAAAAATTAATGAAAATACTTATCAGTCTAATGACTGGCAGTCTGGGGGGCTACTCTCAGGGGAGATAATATACTTGACTGGCTAAACTCAGAGACAGCCCCAAAGTTCATCTTTTATTCCTCTCATTGATCAAGTCAAGAGAGTAAACATGAGCTTACCAATGGGATACCTTCATCCAGCCACTTGTTGATCAAGTCAAGAGAGTAAACATGAGCTTACCAATGGGATACCTTCATCCGCCCACTTGTTGATCAAGTCAAGAGAGTAAACATGAGCTTACCAATGGGATACCTTCATCCAGCCACTTGTTGATCAAGTCAAGAGAGTAAACATGAGCTTACCAATGGGATACCTTCATCCGCCCACTTGTTGATGAAGTCCATCCTGTCATTCAGATCTACTATCCATGCTGCTAATGGTTTTAAAGATGGGTAGGCCTGAAGACAAGATCACTCTTATGGGTTCATTAAGTTTTTAAAACCAAATCGTGATCCATATAGAAACAAATTATTTATACTCATTCTATATAAAGTAAACACATATCTTACATTTTACACAAACATATTTAAACATTACTCTCATAGCATACATTGCTACATAATACAATCCTATATAATAAAAGGCAATTTTCTGTGCTGTCATCAATAGCAGATTGGTCCCTCACATTTCTAAAGACTCCAACAGCCAATCAGCAAACAAAAGTAATCTCATATCAAACAAGTTTACGCCGTGCAGTATTTTTTCCCAAGACTTTATTTTGAGATGTGGCTTCAAAATTATTTTATTGTCAAACTACACTGCGCACATTTTTGTGTATGCATATTAAAGTGAGCTGTGGCTTTTTTTTCAGGTATTTTCTTTATTTGATAGATACATAAAAAATGTTTCATTACAATTGTCACACGATGAAAGGGTTTTATTTCTTTTTTAAATTCTGTGATTCATTTTTTGTTATTTATTAAAAATTCTCATTATAATTCTGTAATTAGTGTGTGAATTCTATGTGGAAAGAGGTGGCCCCAGTCAAATATTTCTAATATAGAGATAATTATAAACACGTATATAATTAAATGCTATTCCTTTTGTAATAAAGTAGGGGACAGCCGGATATCAGGGCATGCCAAATATTCGGGCCTGATATCGAAATTTTTGCCTCTATCTGGATTCAGCAAATCCTTATCGCAAATCTGAATAGTATACGGATATCAGTGTAGTAAGGAATTTTTCTATCAAATTAAATTAATAAAAATAAGTTTATAAACAAATATATAAAAAAAAAAATAAAAAAAAATAACCAGAAATGAGTGGTACGCATTGGGATTTATAGTCAAAAACTATCTTTTCATGATTTATTTGTTATAACTATAATGAATAGTTTTTTTGACATAATGCACATTTATGGCCGGTTGGAGGGGAAATAAAACATGCCACCGAAACAACTGCGGAACTTCCTTGGACGGGCTTTGTTGGTGGTACATAATAATATTTAAAATATACTTGAAAAATATCACGTTGCTACTGATAACTATTTCTAACTATTATCAAGATTTTGCTTAGAGCAGATTATTTATCTTTTCTTATTTTATCTTTTTACAGACGTTCCTTCTATACAGAATATTATTGCGTCCTAGGGTTTCAGGGAAGGAGATAAAAGGAGGGAAGCAAAAAGGTCAATTTTACAAATGGTTTTATTTTTTTGTGATGTTTACCCCAGATGATACAACAGACAATAAGATGGGAACACACAAAGACTGCCTAATTAACATGCGTTTTATTTCTGAGTAAAAGCAAGGAAGAAAAGATCAGATAGATTGTACACTGTATTTTTATACTAAGATCTTTAAGAAAACAATAAGATAAGCATCAAACAGACCTTCCCTGCCCACATGGCTGGCACGGCATTGACAAACAAGCTGTTGGCCATCTCTTCCAGCTTCTGTGACATGACAACAAGACCTTTCAAGGCCTTTAACAGGTCTTTTAATGACTGGTGGATGATCATTAGCAACCGGTTGTATCTGAAATTTGTCATTCAAAAATACAAGTATATTAATGAATTTAATGATTCTAGATGGCGGCTGGGTAGCAAAGTCAATAGTGCACTCGCCTCAAAAGCTGAGGGGCGTGGGATCGAGCCCATGTAAAAGCCACCATAAAAATTTTGAGAAATCTTATCTTATCTTAGATATACAGACGCTCCTTCTATGGAGAAGATAATTGCATCCACAGACCATGAGAGATGATCTGTTGGCAAGTGATGCAGCGGTCACAGGCCACGGCTATAAGGGTTCCATGCATTACCCAGCCGCCTAACTATTGTCTAGTTAGGTACCCATTCGGAGCTGGGTGACTCGGGGACTCCTCAGGCCGCGAGAACAAATCCTCACCTTCGTGTGGATTCGAACCCATGACCATCGGTATGACAGTCGAGAGCGCTACCTCTCGACCACCACGTCCCACTAACGCTAAGAAAGTCCCCCGCTGACCTGGAGAGGAATTGGCATCGCCAGTGTCTACAAAGGCCGAAAATGTTCTAGTGGGAACATTAGAATGGGAACATTAGAACCCCCTACGACCTCAAAAAAAGAGGTTATGGGACTAAAAAAAAAAAAGATCCTAGATAGATTGATCACAAAATTATTTTACTGCAGAGAAAATCCACAGCCTTTAGATTTCTCAAAACTATTATATCAAACTAGAAAACTTTCTTTTCTAAACATTGTGTATCCCTGTCTTGTTTTTGTTGTGCAGGGCAAAGAAAATGAACTCCACAGATGTAGATAATGTTACCATCTCATAAATGATCTAACCATATATTACTTGACACTTCTTTAAGTACAGCCATCAAACAAGTGTCCTAACATCTCATGTACATCTTGACAATTTCAATTTGTATTGTTGTTTTTAAAATGACTTCCAGGTAAACATTAGAAAACTGTGCTAATTGGGTAACAAAATTTTGAATTATTTATTTCACATCTTTCATTCCTTATTTGGAAGTAAAGGATTTCCTCTATTAATAAATCTGATTTGGTTGGTGTGATGTAGTAATTGTAATGTAATGGCTGTGATCTTAGAGGTAGAATAAGATGGCTGGGCAATACAGAGTTCATGACCTTGTATTACCTGATGACCTCTTGAGCTAGGACCGAGTTCATTGACTGTTCGTACTTCACCGGGTACTTGGAGGTGACCGTCTTCAGGTCAATAGCATTGGGGCATTTCTCAAGAATAAATTTCGCCGTCGATTCCATTACCTGAATGGAAAATAACATTCAACTTATAATTTGATCAGTAATTCATGCAAGTTATGAACAGTACTATTATTTTATAACCCAGGGTTTTTTTGTAATCATACTTTTTAAACAAATTTTTAAAAAATGTTTTAATTCTAGGAAAGATCACTTAATATAAGCACACGGCTTCTCACAAACAGAAAGCAGTCAGTGCGCTTTAGTCAACAGATAGTGTTTTAATTACATTTTTACTGACTTTAAAGATAAACTAACAGATATATGACAATTCTTGTATGAATTACAGGGTGTCCCAGAAAAAATGTGTAAACTTTGTTAAGTAAACATAAACCTAAACATTTATAATAAAACTAATTTTCATATATCATAACATATATAAACAAATGTAGAAACCAGCAAACAAAATGTGGGCGAGACTGCAATCAGGCTTATAGATTAGTAGATGAGTATGTTAACGGGGTACGAGTGAGCCTAACAGAACTATCAAAACAATGAACGTTTCGGCTCTGTTGTTTTGTTACGTTCTGTCAGGCTCACTCATACCCAGGATTACATATTATTCATCCACCAATTATCCTAGTGTTCAAACTGATGCCCACTGTGATCCGTACACAGATGACGGTGCTCAAAGATTGAATCCAAAACGTTCCTAATTATCTCAATGCTCAATAATTTCACCTCTTCGCGTGAGGTTCCTTTCCCAGCAGCTGTTTTCGGCTGTAAATCTATCAGATAGCCCAACAAAGCGGATGTTTCATTCTGGGCAAATGTGATGTTGGCATTTTCATGAAGACCAAAAATTTCAGGCTTGTCGTTGATTGGTAGGTTTTTGATGTACTCAATGTAACCCTGTGTGGGAGTTAAGTTCAATACATTATCATTCATATAGTTATATTAAATGGAGGTTTTATAAGCATGAGAAATATAAGCAAGTTTGATGAATTGGTAAAACATTTATAGCTGATGCATAACATCCAGGATCAGTTAAGTTAACAGAATATAATTTAAGATTCAGACATACTACATTAAATGTTAATAGTTGGTTGAACTGAGGACTCCATTTAATGTTGGTGATCCAACTGTATCTGTCGAGACATTATCACATGATGACTATTGGACAATGTTGTACTTCCCATCATACTTACCATCCACTCTGTCTCCGCCGGCAGCTGCCTGTATACCCCTGACTCGGAGTAACTATGGCTACTACTGATAGCCTCAGGGCAGTAGAAGTCTCCCAGTATGTTCATGAGGCATCGCCTGTCCCAGTCATCTGTGACACGACCTCCGTAGTTGATGTGTCCAGCTGTATACACCAGGACCTGATACACAAACATATCTTATTACAAGACAACTACAGCAAATCTTTTCCAAGAAGTTACCCCTTATATGTTGAATACACAAGTTGTATCAAGCAGAGCATGAAGAAGATTCAACTATCAAACCAGAGATGTTCTTGCTTTTTAAATCCTTTATATTAACTTGTGGTGTCTGAGCCCTTGCGTGCTTGTTTGCTTGCTGAAAAAACATTGAATCGATTTTTAACACATTGCCTCCTCGTAAGCTAGCAAGCTCAAATTTTGCAGGAAGACTAATACTGGTGATAAAAATGATGTAAAATTTTTTTTAGATCAATCGAATGGACAGTAATTGAATTATTGAATTTTTAAATTATTTTATTTATCTCTATGTATCGTGGTGCGTTTCTGTTCAACAACCTTTTCGGTCGCGCAATAAAGTGCGCATTATATTGACAATACTTTTGAAAAATATATATTCACGATCAGTGCGCATTATATTAAAACTGTTTTACGAGACATAATTAGAATTTTGTATTTTCGGATTGTTTTGCCCTGCTATTATAATGAACACCCTTATAGTTATGTCTTGTAGATAAAGGATCTATAGTCTAAAACTTGTTTTTTTACGGGTTTTTTTTTATTATACATAGTTTGCTGTATAAGTGTACACATTGCTTTTCTTGTAATTGTGGCAGTGTGCCCCGCATCTTACTATTTTTAGAACCATTGGTGTGCGTGCTCCATGGCCATGGGGCAGCGTACAGCCAATGGGCAGTGACCCGTGACGGGGGGAAGGGGCCGTTACGATTGTTTTGAACGTAAAGTTGCACGAGGAAGTGTAGTTGTTGGAGAGCGAGTGTGTGAGATAGTTGTCAGTAGTCAGTAGTCTGTAGTGAGGAGTTGCTAGAAGATTGTGAACAGTGTTTCATGCAGCCTAAGAAAGAAGTCAAATAAAACATTATCATTATATACAACTATAGTCCTAGACTTATCTGCATTGTGTTATTTGTTAATTCAAACTAACAATGTAGCCACCACTCGGCTACATAATAAATAACCTGGTGTCACTTTTAGCATGCCATGGGATACTCTTGGCCACTTTGTTTGCTGCTAAGTTAAGGCTTGAATATAACTTTAACATAGCAATTAAAACTGACATAACATTTAAAAACTTCATCCTACTACTTCAATCTAGAGGGAATATCTGAGCCTATATCTTAAATACTTAAGCCGAATATGTGACGGTAAGTTAACTTTAAAGGGGACATAATTGTACTCTAACAGGAATATGTGACAGTAAGCTAACAGTAAGTAAAGGGGACATCATTGTACTCTAACAGTAACATGTGACAGTAAGCTAACCTTAAAGGGGACATCATTGTACTCTAACATTAACATATGACAGTAAGCTAACCTTAAAGGGGACATCATTGTACTCTAACAGGAACATGTTTAACTGGTCAACACAGATCTTCAGGTCTCCGTCTGTGAATTCGTACGGTATATTGAAACCCAAAGCACCAAATTTACGGCGCTCCAACACAATGGCATGGAAGAAGCAAATTGAAAGTAGGAGGTGTTTAAAAACTCGAATCTGAGGATAAAAGGAAAGAGTTGTAGACCTGACTTAAATTATAAACATACAGGCAATATATTCTGTTTCAATGTGTGTAGCGATAATCAAAGACAAACTTAAGAATTAGCAGATTGACATAAAAATTATAATAAAAAATATAATTGACTTATCTTAGAAACATCTCTAAAACAGGAACAGTAATGATGATTGCAGAGTTACCTTCCCTGTGCATTGCTTTAAGAACTTGTCACTAAAGCCCAGGTATGACCTGAGCAAGTTTGCCTTGATGCCCTTCGGTGGCTCCACTGTCATCTTGGAGCTGTTCTGTAGGATGTACACAGGGAAGCTTGGACTTGGCATGCTGGTCAGCCACAGGCGGAAATCTTTATGGACCTGAGGAACACAATCAACATGTTAACATGACTCAATAAATAAATGAAAGACATAAATCAATAAGTGTCATAGATTTATGTAATAATCAAAGGAGATTTAACTCTTAATGTGCCAAAGCGCGATAATCCGTGATTTACAGTTTTTAACAAAGCCGATAAAACTCTTTAGAAACGAAATTACAGAAAATAAAAACTCTTCAGTGCGTGAAAAACAATGTTTTCAAATTCTGGCAACGCGGCTGTTTCCCTTGCTAGCGTTAGCGCTCGATTCACGAAGCTTTTTGGAAGTTTTTACTTTTTTTTTTCGAAGATGCGATTTCACTATATTTTATTAAATTTTATTACTAAAATAATAGTACTAAACTACAGGTAAAAATAGTTTTAAACTCAAAACGGTCTTTCAGATACATAAAATAACCATTCTTATCCTAAAAGATGACGTCAGTATGACAATAATAATATAAATGGATTTTATGCAATATTTTAAATTTCACAACCGGTTGATCGCAATTAGGGAAATTCTTAAGGCACTGAGGCGGAAGTTTTCCAAAAATCTTATGGCACATTAAGAGTTAAATGTGGGCACTTCATATTCAGAGGGAAGTAGTGCACTAAGATAACACATAACAAGGACTTTGTGCCTGTCAATAATAATTGAAAGGCTAGAACTCTGAGAGCAGAATATAACATTGTAGACTAAATTACCCTAAAATAGGTTTTCTATTTAAAGTTTCTAATATTTATGGTGTATATCCAAGTAGGCTATAAACATTAGAGTCTGATCAAGAATTGCCAGAGAAATGTTTAAAGCCTATTGTTATGGCCTACCACATCTGGATCAATGGTCTCTGCCAGTCTCTCTAATGTAGGCATCCAACTAGGAGCCAGATGACAGTTCTGGAAGAAAACCCAACCACCTTTCTCCATGGCATACCTCATTAAGGCTTCAGCCCTGGGGCCCTGTCATACATACACAATTAAACTTTTGGAATAAAGTATTTTAACAAATCTTGAGACCTATTGCTATATTTTATACAGATATTGAAATGATTTTTTTTATAAAAATAATGAAACTGTCCTAAACTAGAATCTCTCACATCAATGTTTTAATATGTTTTTTTTAAAATAGCAAACAATTCTGATGTTAATGTGATCAAAAAAACATAAGTGAATATTTAACTGAAGACATAGCTATAAATCTAAGTCGTAAGTAAAGATAAAAATAAACCACTGATTTGACTGTTATGATGTCCTTTTGTTATGATGTCCTTTTGTTATGATGTCCTTTGTCTTAAAGGTGTGGCATCACCTTACATCTACCCACTTCCAATTAACCTGCATTCATCAATGCCTTGGGCATGAGACATACAGTCAACTAATCTCGATGATAATGAAGAACTCGGTGATGATGTAGCATGAGTTACCTGTCCCTGGCCCAACGATATGGAATTGAGTTTCTTAGAGAACTTCATGGTCTCAGCAAAAGCGTAGAGAGAGCCGGCTGGATCAGTCCCTGTTGACAAGACAAAGACCAGGGGGGAGGTGGTGGATGAGTCCTTGAAGACATTGGCCAGGTCAGTCGTTTGAGGTTCAATGAACCTCTGGCCTAAAACCTGGGACACTAGTGTCTGCATGGCGTTGGTCACTTTGTCTGGACGCAAGGCCTTGAGAACCAGAGTTGACTGGAATTTATCCAGACTAGTTGACCACTTCCCTGGTAAGGACATGCTGTGGTGGGGAAGATATTAGACAAAGTTTATTTTGTGTTCTAGAAATTTTACCTGAGAAAAACTTACACTAAAATTTAATTCTATGTATATAGAGTTTGGGGGTGGGTGTTGGGGATAAAAAAAATGAAAACCTTATTTCTTAAATTTACTTGAAATTAAATATTTTTTTAAAAAAAGCTTGTTATTTTCTGTAAGGGTTGTTTTAAAAGTCTATTGTACAAAGTGCTGCCATTGTTTAGGGTTGTTCTAAAAGTCTATTGTACAAAGTGCTGCAATTGTTTAGGGTTGTTCTAAAAGTCTATTGTACAAAGTGCTGCCATTGTTTAGGGTTGTTCTAATAGTCTATTGTACAAAGTGCTGCCATTGTTTACCAACATGTCAGTGTGTGGAGTCTGCTTGGGTGGAACAACAGAATAAATTTGACTGAACAACTTAATTAACAACAACAGCTTGTCTCCTGATGGACCTCAACTTACTCCTGGGGGTCATGACTGTCAAAAATCTGCTTGAATGCTGGCAGGTGATTTTTAAAATCCTGGGCAAAGCCCTGGAATGAAGGTAAACTGGGCAGCGTGAGGATGTCATTCCAGGACCGGACGGAGAGCCACTCTGGGGCTGGGTTGGGCAGCTGCTCAGGAACTACTGTACCACCAGCAATCAGCCACCTCCAGTCTGCCTGATGGAATATTGAACTAGTTAGTTTAATACAACAACACTACTGTACCACCTGATGGAATATTGAACTAGTTTAATACAAGAAGTTGGCAACTTTTGGTCTCATTGAACAACATGTTGAATTTAATAGTGTTGCACGTTTTGCTATCACCACAAGCTGTCAATGTAAACAGCTTTTACAACGGTAGAAAAAAATTTACCTGCGCGTCAATCAAATTACACATTAATTTTTCTTTACAACAATTATTTTTCAGAAAAAAGGCTAACAAGTCTGCTAAGAAACAGCAATTATGTTCGATTATTGTCCTCATGACGACTCACCATGTCAATTTTCCCACTTTTGATTATTGTCCTCCTGATGACTCACCATGTCAATTTCCCCACTTTTGATTATTGTCCTCATGACGACTCACCATGTCAATTTTCCCACTTTTGATTATTGTCCTCCTGATGACTCACCATGTCAATTTTCCCACTTTTGATTATTGTCCTCATGACGACTCACCATGTCAATTTTCCCACTTTTGATTACTGTCCTCATGATGACTCACCATGTCAATTTTCCCACTTTTGATTATTGTCCTCATGGCGACTCACCATGTCAATTTTCCCACTTTCCATTTCCCGCCTGACAGCCATAAGCAGGCCAAAGAGTAGTTTGTGTTTCTCAAACAGACTGCGGCAAACATTGATGAACAAGTTATATGTGAAGGTCTCATTGATGTGATTAACCCTTTCCGCCAGAGTTTCTGCAAACAAATAAATGCTGGTAGATAGACCACGTACTCTACAAGGTCATTTGAAAGATATGAGTTTAGGCCTGTACCACATTTAAATAAAAGCACTACAGAAACAGTATGGATGCCTGTAAAATTAGTGAAAGCTTCCAGGCTCTTTTAGGCAAACTGAATTGCTTGACTACAAGACTCAGTCCACAATAAGAGAAAACAGGAAAAAAGTCAAAATAGAACAAGACAAATGGATATAAGCTAACAAATCCATGAGAGTTGGCGTAGTTCAACAAGACAAATGGATATAAGCTAACAAATCCATGAGAGTTGGCGTAGTTCAACAAGACAAATGGATACAAGTTAACAAATCCATGAGAGTTGGCGTAGTTCAACAAGACAAATGGATATGAGAGTTGGCGTAGTTCAACAAGAGAAATGGATACAAGCTAACAAATCCATGACAGTTGGCGTAGTTCAACAAGACAAATGGATACAAGCTAACAAATCCATGACAGTTGGCGTAGTTCAACAAGACTAATTGATACAAGTTAACAAATCTATGAGATTTGTTGTAGTTCAACAAGACTAATGGATACAAGCTAACAAATCCATGACAGTTGGCGTAGTTCAACAAAGCATCAAGAAGAGATGAGTTCCATTACCTGCTCTCTCTGCCTCGGCTATTGAGGTCATGAAGATACCAATGAACCACTCCAGAGAATACTGGTACATGGGGTCAATTTTACCCATGTCAGCCATACAGAAGAACAAGATCTGGGAGTTGATGGCCACGGGGATGTACTGACTACGGGTCTCATCAATAATTTTCTCTGTTGTTTCGGCCACTTTGACCTTTGTCTGTATTATTACAAAAATAGGCTTTGAATTCACATGATGTTATTGTGAAATTTCAAAAATAAAACATGAATTAAAAGTCACGCTCAATTCTTCCTCAATATCTATATTCTTGACATTATACTCCACATTCCTGCAAGTGTGCAGACGTTGAGAAGAAAGGACAGAAAAATACAATTATAATCCTCCATTGGAACCATTAATACTAACAACATAGAATGAGTCAATATTTAGGCAATAAGCACATAAAATCAAAGAAAAAAAATAAAATACATACATTTGGCTACCACAGTTAGCACCAGGAAATTAGTTCACTAGTCCCTGGTGCAATGGAAAAAATTCCTGTCTCTCCGCCATACTAAAAAGTTTGAGAAGCACTGCACTAGACTTAACTCAATCTCATGTGCTGTTATCAACTGGCTTTACCTGGATTTCTTGTGCCGTTATCTTGGATGCGTCCAGGGTCTCGATGAGCTCAATGTCATCGACTGGACTCCCCTGGGAGGCACTGAGGAGGTACAGGATCTTGTCCTCAATCTCTTTCAGCTCAGACTTCATCTTGGCATTACTGACAATCAGCTGGTTCTTGGAGTCCTCCAGGTCAGGACGCTCCTCTGCCACCACGATCCCAAGCAACTGGTCTTGGAGACCACTGGTCAGACACAAGGGGTTCAACAAGTGAGTGAGTCAGTGAATGGAAACATACCACAGCATTAATCTATATATATAATTCTCATCATGGTCCAACCATGCCGGACACCAAGCAAGTAGCAAGTAGTCTGACCCCACTGACCAATCAGATTGCAAGAAAAGGTAGTGCACAGCATGGGGGTCATCGAGACTACAATTACTATGTTCTTTCAGAACAACAAAATAACATGTATTTCGTAGTGTAGTGGTTATTACATTTGCCAAACACGTGGAGGTCGCAGGTTCAATCCCCAGATAAGACCCTTTTTTAATTTTAAAAATGTTTGTGTTTGTGCCCGTTCATTTCCCACTTTCTTTTCTATCATGCGTACGCAACACCATAACAAGCACAAGACGAGTGGAAATAAGCTTGACGAATGACCTTTGTCAGGTTATGCCAATTAGTTTGTGGTTGGCAAGCTAGGTTGGTACATGGTAGGGGTGGCAAGTGGCTAACCACAGTGCACATGTTTTCAGATAAAAAATGCATCGCAGTTATCCCCACATCTGAGGTACATTCACGTTGTTCTGATTTCATCGTGATGTAGTTTGTGTCTGTTCACACCCCCCCCCCCCCCACTTTCTTTGCACTTCTATGAGCAAATCTGTGGCGTATGCTACACCGCAGGCATTTAGTATTAATAAAATAAGTAATGAACCATGTCCCCAGTGTCATGTTCTATATAATAATCGTGACTGGACAAGGCTATAATGTTTGACAATACAACAGAATGCAAGAGTTTTAAAAAATACCCTGTTGCTGTCTGTTGAAAAACAACTCCTAGGAAAGTAAGACAGCAATAATAACTTTGAGAATGTCACTAACTGGTCATAAGGCTGAACAAGGCTTACTGTGTTGACTGTTAAAATATGTCAACAAGCTGTAATAGAACTAGCCTGACACCATGTAGAAGTAATTGAGTCAAGAAACAAGACATAAACAGCTAGTGGTCTGGGTAACAACTGTCCCTTAATTGACATGAACATTACATTTCTAGCCAGCCATTCTCTCTGAGTTCACGACCACGCACAATTTCACTTCACAGCACAAATCACGACTTTCATATACATGCTAATACAATGTCAACACAACAACACGTCTCTCACACACGCTGCAGTCAACATAATTACCTGGGTGACAATGTAAAATTGATGATGGTGACTTTGGTGGAGACCTCTGGTGTATAGTGAGGGTTGGGCAGTTTGCTGGTCATGTAGAACTTGAAGTCTTTATGGTAGGGTACAAGGTTGTCCCCAATCTTGATGACCAACGAACCTTGCTGCTTGAATGTCTGGCATGTAGATAATATCAGATGGAGCACAAGCCATTTAATAGCTAGACAAGATTTACCAACTTCTCTGCTTCTATAATTGTTTGGGATTTATTTGATGATATTAGATAGAAATTACAATCAAATGGGTACTGCTAATCCTATATGATAAAAAAGCAATTTTCTGTCTGGTCACCCTACAGACTCCCACAGCCAATCAGAAAAATTAAATCACATTTACATATTGAACACGTTCACGCAGAGTGTTTTTTTTGTGCAGTATTTTTTCCAAGACTTTATTTTGAGTGGTACGCGTTGGGATTTATAAGGAAAACTTTACTTTGTTTTTACAGGTTATTTATTATAACTTTAATGAATAGTATTTTTGACGTGATGCACATATATCGCCGGTCGAGACGGCTGTTGGAGGGGAATTACAACATGCCACCCAAACGACGGTGGAACATCCTTGGACCGGCTTTGTTGCCGGTTCTGAAATAAGCCGTACATGACTATTCCATGCCCTCTTTATAGATTACACCATGATATCCTAAAAGATTACACCATGATATCCTAAAAGATTACTCCATGATATCCTAAAAGATTACACCATGATATCCTAAAAGATTACACCATATCCTAAAAGATTACACTATGATATCTGTGGCGGACGCACTGTCTAGGGAGATTTTTACCCTTTTGACCACAGATATAAACATCAAACATACTGACATTAAACAGTTGTCAAAGTAGTCATGAGACTTGAAGTCAGCAGCAACAATTAAGTTTATTTACATCATATAAGTATATATATATATCCATTGCAATTACAGTTGTAGCAGCTATCAAAGAATAAATCTACTTTGATTGTCTCTCTCTCTCTATACAGTTCTACATTCACTCGTTCCCGGTCAGCCCACCTCGATCAACAAAACACGACCGTCCTGGTCCACGCTCAAAAATGTTCTCTACCTTCAGTCGTCCCTCTGCCTGCTTATATCACACACTGTCCACTCATCGCCCTCTCACATGAAATCTCTACGCACTCCCATGTGAACACTCAGTTCACAAGTATTCAAGTGAACTGGTGTTCACGCTTTGTTTTCCATTCACCCTACATTTTCGCTTAGTCATTCTCACACCATAAAATCTGACCGTGACAATATCCTAAAAGATTACAACATCATGTCCTAAAAGATTACACCATGATATCCAAAAAGATTACACCATGATATCCTAAAAGATTACACCATGATATCCTAAAAGATTACACCATGACAGCTAATAATTACATCCCCTCCCATCCTAATCAATTATCCCATGGCGCTCTAATAGATCATACCAACCAGCTCACTAAAGTATCTATCTCTTGCCATTAAAATACATAAACTCCATGCCATCTTACTTGTCTTAGTAATATGGGTTCCAAGGATGGGTCTAGCTCTGAGCCAACATTCTCCATGAGGCAGGGCTTCCCAAATCTGATAGAGTTCTCCAGAGTTCTTATAAAATCTTTACTGGACTGTTTGATGACTTCCATTTCATTTTGAGACTCCTGAAATGACATAAATAAAAATCTTATTTACTAAACTCATTCATCTAAGTAAAGACAATTATGAATTTCATGTTTATTAAACACAAATTTCAAAGAATTTATTGACTAGAAATATAACTAATTGTATATTGCAACAGAAACCTCAACAATAAAATTGTATATAATTATGAAATAAATTTTGTAGTTAATGTACCATGTTTTTGATCCATTTATTGGCCTGTCCCTGGGGGTCTATGAACAATGGCCAGCGACGTGACAGACTGACAATGACACCATTCTCCACAGAGTAATTGTCGCCAGGCAGGCCGTTGATCTGCCAGCTTCGAATGGTCACAGGGACCCCCATGGTGCTCAGGAAGTTTGGGTCAGGTGAGGAGGGGACACGATGCTCCACTAAACTTTTGCTCCAGTCAGTGATCATTCGGTTCCTATAGTCTGCCTGTTCAAGAGTGAAATATTACAGTAATGTATGGTTCCTATAGTCTGCCTGTTCAACAGTAGAATATTATAGTAATGTATGGTTCCTATAGTCTGCCTATTCAACAGTAGAATATTATAGTAATGTATGGTTCCTAGAGTCTGCCTGTTCAACAGTGGAATATTATAGTAATGTATGGTTCCTAGAGTCTGCCTGTTCAACTGTAGAATATTATAGCAATGTATGGTTCCTATAGTCTGCCTTTTCAACTGTAGAATATTATAGTAATGTATGGTTCCTATAGTCTGCCTGTTCAACAGTGGAATATTAGAGTTGTGTATTTGGTTATCTTTAGCTAGTCATCTTATGCGAGTTTTAAGACAACTTTTAAAAATATTTGTGAAATTGTTGTCTTGTCAACTCACACATTTTATTTTATCATATTTCTGTTGTGCTCTTCAATTAATTTTTTTCCCATTTAATTATCTCCCATACATATTTATTGACGTTTATTTACTACAGGAAAACCTCACCGCTTTTCTTGGTGAACATTTCAAAATATTTTGAATTAAGTGAAATAAGACAAAATAGAATTATTTATTTCTAAACACATTTTACTAAACTATTAATATTATCAACTAATGAAAAGATCAAATGATAATTGAGATCCGCTGTCAAAGGTCCAGGGATAATTAGATTTAACTTTTAAAAGATCCTGTGATCTAATAGGATCACAATAAAATGTTTAATGATTACTTAGATGCACAGTGAAAAAGATCAAATGATACATGAGACTCACTGTGAAAGGTCAAATGATACATGAGACTCACTGTCAAAGGCCCAATGATACATGAGACTCACTGTGAAAGGTCAAATGATACATGAGACTCACTGTGAAAGGTCCAATGATACATGAGACTCACTGTGAAAGGTCCAATGATACATGAGACTCACTGTGAAAGGTCCAATGATACATGAGACTCACTGTCAAAGGTCCAATGATACATGAGACTCACTGTGAAAGGTCCAATGATACATGAGACTCACTGTGAAAGGTCCAATGATACATGAGACTCACTGTGAAAGGTCCAATGATACATGAGACTCACTGTGAAAGGTCCAATGATACATGAGACTCACTG